>GL501408.1:200255-295465 GCA_000149185.1 Mayetiola destructor
ATCCAAAATCCCAACTTACTGAATCAAGAAAACCGCCTTTTTTCATTCATTCATTTCCATTTTGTTTAGTTAGCGGCGCACATACATCCGGCACTTTCCAATAGATCGTACTGGCCGTGCGTATATATTTATATGAAGCCTTTCAGGTAAATTCACACACAAAATATACACACGCAATTGTAACGCATACTAATGGCCGTACAGGCCACAGCAGAATTTTGTCATTGTAGTTGAGTTGCTATTAAAATCATTCAAGCAAGAGATGCATGTGAATTTCAGTTACAGAAAAAATCGTTTGGCGTTCGACTGTGGGAATAAACGTTGGTTTTCGTTCTCGTTTCAACCACATTTCATTCTTCTTTTATACGTTACGAATTCGAAAATGTTCGTTAAATTTTTCATTGCGTTGCACTTGGTTGTACCAGATCCATGAGACATGAGTGTATACAATTATTATTATTATTGTTATTGTTGTTGTTTTAATTGATTTTTTTTTATTATTCTCTAGTTTTCTTTGTAGAACATTTTATTGTTTCGATGAAACTTCTGAGAAGATTTTTGGTATTTTCGAAAATATTCTTGATTTCAAACATCAGAAATCAATTCCAAATTGCTCACAAATGAATTTTCTAGACTTTTTAACTGAAAAATTCAACGTTGATCGGATACCGGTACAAATCCGCCTGATTTACTTATCAGATAACACAAGTTTAATAACATAGATAGTAATGCCGTCACATGTGGCTCTCGATTTCCAAATAAATACCTCTCTGTGAGTGCCGATCAAAGTTTAAATTCAGTAGAATATCATATCGTCAAAAGGAAATTAGTGAATTAAAATACACATTTCCCAATCGAATTAAATCCACAGGCATGACAATGTGCTCAATTTTGAATATTATCCTTGAATCATATGACCAAAATCATCTGATCAAATATAATTTGCTTGAAATCGAATTGTTTTCATTGTCTGATTGCCCAAAATAGGCGGTTAGATATTTTATTTTTGAATGTCTTCCAGTCGTACACTCTATACGTACATACGAGATTTGATAATTTCCATATTTCGGTTAAGTCCCATACGTTTTAAACCGTCGCCCGTAAGCCAACCGCATTGAAAACACACATATACGAACAAATATTGGAATGATGTAAACATATTCTTCTATACATGTATGTGTGATGTGTGCTTGTGTCGAGTCAAATGCTAGAGACTCGCCTAAGATATGCAATTTATATATCTTCAGTTAGCTGTTCAACCGTTACGCGTTTGGTCGATCGAGCTCAATACTTGAGTTCGTTCTCTGCGTCGATTTGTTTTTTTTTCTTCTCTTTCTTTCTGTGCTGCAAATAATAAATTGTATTTGTGCTTAAAGTGAGAAATTTTTTTTCGCTCTCATCCGAATCAATATTGATCATCGGTGCCATCATTGGAATCATTTAGCCGCAATAAATATCCGAATTTTTGAATTTAAATTAAAAACAAATGAAAAATTCCCGTTGAAAAAGAAAAAGGAAACAAAAAAAAAATCCGTCAAAAACGATCAAATCTCAGTGTGTGATTCAAAGTGTCGCTATTTGACGCACGTGTTTTTGTTTTTGTATTCATCGGAATCGATTGACCAAATAAGAAGAAAATTTTTTTTTTTTTTTTTAAAGATTTCCTCATGGGGGTATTGAACAATCCGTTGTTCTATTCATTGAATTGTTTGCGTGTGATCAAAAAAAAATAAAAAAAAAAATAAAGAAACCGAAACCGATGTCGTTCACGGATTTAGATGTGTGAATAAGAATAACAAAAATAATTTTTCGTTGGAGATAAACTTCGGAATAGAAATCACAAAGTCAAAAAAAATTTCAATACAAAATTCGAAAACAAGAAGAGGTGTGGTGTGTGTACTGAAGAACTGAACAAGCATTTACGTTCATCGTTCAACTTAAAAATAATTTCGAATTTTATGTTTGTGGCTGTTTTTATTGGAAGATTGTGCATGTTAAGAGACTTTTTTTTTAAAACTGAAGCATCTATGAACAACAACACAAACGCAATTGAAAGAAGAAGTAAAAAAAAACTCATAAAGTGACAACCAATTCGGATCTGGAATGGTTTACTTATCAAACATTTGAATTGAAATTAAAAGACAAGCAAACGAGCAAATTTTTCATCAGAAATCGAAAGGTATTTTGGACATTTTTTGACCGACACAAAAACAGAAAAGAGTTCAACATTTCGCCGAAATCTGGCTTTCCAAACAAAACGATAAATTCACAATATTGTTGTATTTCATTATTTATATACGTTGAACGTGTTATTACTGGACCATAATCATTTTAATGACATAACAATAATACCAACGAAATTATAATTGTCCGCAACCAAACCAAAATTGTTGTCATTTAAATGGTTACTTTATTTTTTGAATCGTTCTCAAATCTCGAAATTAACGCAATAATACAATAATAATTATTAACGATGACTACATTCTTGTTGTACACGTATTTGTGTATTTGTTTTATTTTACCTTGTCTCTTGCTCTCTCTCTCTCTCTTTCATTCTCGCTTTGGAGCACACATTTGTGTTCAACCTTTATGAATATAATAATTCATTGAATCTGTACGTCCACCAGTCGTTTATCGTCAATCGTTAAATGCATGGCTAAAAATAAAAAAAAAAATAAAAAATAAAATAATATCATTTCATGTCGTTTGTGTGGATATGGAAATGAGTTATATATCTTTTTGTATATAAATTTTCAGCGCGTTTATTTCGTTGTAGATTAAATTGTTGTTCAGCACAAATAGCGAACCGTTTACCACCCGTCGACCGTCGTCGATACCGCGTATGCATAAACAAACACATGTACACATATTCGTTCAGTTTTCATTGTCGATTGAAATTTATCGGAGGCCCATCAGGCTTGTTATTTCAATTCAAACAAAAAGACAAGATGTTATTTATTTTGTTTGTGCTAAAACTTACTAACATAGGCTAACTACTATTGGTGGCTCATAGACATTGCAAATTAATGTATTTGTATTTATTCAATTAGCGTCTCCATCAACATATTGAGTTTAGTGAGTGAAAAATATTAACGATGAAACTGCAATAAATAATTATTCGATTAAAATTCATATGATATTATGAGTTGTTGTTTTTCTGTTACGGTTTATGTAGCCAAAGTTTCGTAGTTGATTTAGAAAAGAGAAGAATATCAAAAAAAAAAAAAAATGAAATAAAATTTGCTGACGCAATGTTTATGTCGGACAAATTATTATTCATTATTTATATGTTATCTGTCCATTGAATTGTGTTCAATGATTGTGGTTCAAGGCACTCACATCGATGATAGACTTTATCCAGACATTTCGACCAAATGTATATAAATTGTAATTTCAATGCAAATAAAAATAAAGAAGAATGAATGCTTCTAATAGTAGTTCATTGTGGATCACAAACAAAATATAAATATTGTTTTTTCCCCCCAAAAAAGAAATACAGTTTGGTATGGTGAGCGTTACACTCTGGCACGCACACAAAATGAACAAATTCATAGCCATCGTCGATTCAATCAATACAATGCAAAGAAGAGGTGCGGAAAAAGAATCAGAAGAAGAAGAAGAAGAATGGAAAAGGAGAAAAAAATGGTTCTGTATTTCTTAATAATATATATTAAAACATATGAATCAAAAAACGAGTTTTTCGATTTGGACACTTTTTCGTGGAGTTCGTGGAATTTTCTTAAGTCATGTTTATATTCAATGTTCACGTTCCAAAAGAGCAGTCTTTTTTTATTCGTTTGTGTGTTTTATCTTCTTCTTCTTCTTCTTCTTCTTTTTCTTCGTCTCCAATTCTAGGTGATTTTGTAATTCGAAGAGAAGAAATAAGAAACATGTTTAATGTTTAAGTATTTTGATCGGCATTTAGTTCATGTTCATGTGGAGTAGTGAAGCTGGACCAATGCACATTCAATCCAATATATACCAACAACGAAACTCGTACGTATGCTAATAATAATTGTTATTATTACATATGAGGATCCAATAAATTTTCCATCTTATTTTTTTTTTTCATTTTCGATGAAAATCTTACTACATAAATCCGAAAGGTCGTGAATGGCTCATGTGAGCCAGAACAAAGAAGACCAACAAAAACCATTATATATTTGCCGTTTGTTTTTTTCTCGAAACAGATAAAATGCAAAAGATTGACAAAAAAAAAGATTCCCTTTAGCAGTGCAGCACGAAAGCGAATGCGAGCAAAAAAAAAAAAAAAAAAAGAAGAAATATCCACCGTCAAGTTTCACGAAAAACCTGTTTTAAATCATACACGAATGCACAGCTATTATATCAGTTTACTGTCTTCTCTGCCTTTGTTATTTTAACACATACCAAGATCAAACAAATTATCGAATCATTTTTCTTTTTTTCGTTTCGGTCTTGGTTGAATCTGTGTAGTTTGGATTGATACAACTTTGGTTTGTAGTTTGCTGTGTGGATCGGATTCATTTCCATTTGTTTCGTGCATGTATGCGATATATGGATATTAATAAATAATTAAATTCCAACCTCAAAAATGTTCAAACAAAGAGAAAATGATCATTATTATGTGGTTGAACACACACAATCGAATACAAAAAAAATGAATAACCAACAATTCAATTTGTGTCGCCAATGAATGAGCCAATCACAGACTAAAGATATCATTTATTCATTATTATCAGTCATTGGTCATTTGGTATGGCTTCGAAACATGCCACACGAAATTCAATGCAATGTAAATACATAAAATATGTCCACAGCCCACATTCGAAATGATCAAATTTGGCTTTGGTAAACTTTAGTCCCGAAACCAATTAAAGAACATTGAAGAAATGTTGAATGCAATATCAACGAATTCGAACGATTTCCATTTCGTCATTGAATTCTTGGAAAAATCAGTTGACAATGTGCAGTGTGCAATGTACATTTGTACACACGGTAATGATGACAAGCATACATTCGTGTATGGCCATATTTTCGACCTGCTTTACTGAAAATGTCAACACAAATAGCTAACAACAAAATGTAACCATAATGTGGATTTAATTTAATTAAACAAAAAATAAAAATAAATATGTGTTGTAATGCCATTAGTAATAATAAATGAATAGCTTAAATGAGTGCCACCAGTTAGTTGGCCATAATTTGTATCTTTTCATTTTTAAGACCGATTAAATAATACACAAATCGTATGTCATAATTTTAATTGTTTTGATGATTACCGACTAATCGGAAATAATTTGCTATTAAATTCAGCGTTAGATCGGTCCGAAGGTGGATGCACTGTGGTAATAAATGAATCCATGCGATACCAAAATGCGACAAATTATTATTTCAACATTGTAACCGTTTTTATGTGTATTATGAAAGTGTCGAAGGGTTAGCGAAAAATCCATTGCTTTATGACTACCATTCATACCGTTGCCGGTTGACTGGGTGCTGGGTGTTGGTTATATTTCAATTCAACCATTCAGATTACCTATTGAATTTTATTGCAATAAATGATGAGCCCATTAAGTACATGCAATTTTACTTTTGGTTTTTCATCTTTGTGTCGCCTTTATCCCTTCACTTCATGTACCTCTGTTCAGCTTTGTGCAGTCAGCCAATGATTTTTTCTGCTTCTTCTTTCCCTTTTTTTTTGCTCTCAATTGTGTGCATTTGAATTCAGACAGGCAAAAGACGCCACAAGTATGCTCGCAATTACATGGAGCAATCAAAAACGATTTGAAATAGAAATAAAACATTAAAAGAGCATGCATTGACAATGTGATTTTTTATTCTTCTGTGTTTCAACTTGAATATGAGATATTGAAACCATAAAAATGGCAACCAAATGACACCACCGACAGATTCGTATTTGCATTGTAAAAGTGCAGTCATGAGATTTAGTTTTGGATTGCAATTGCAACAGACATAGCCAAAAGGTACACCCAATTTACAACAACCGCCTCACGAAATGGAATGGAAAATTATATGGAATGTAGGTTGATTCATTTGTTTTGTATTATTATACAATCGGATAGCATCAGCCATATTCCATATGAATGCCAGCTATTCAATATTCATTATTAAAATCTGTTACATACCATAATTTGTTCGCATGCAGACTCAATAATAATGTGCTTTGCTTTGCTTTGTTGGCCTGTGCTCGCTCACTTACGCTGTACATTGTACAGCATTTTCTGCTAAAAACAAAAATCACTTAATCCAACGAATAAATAATAAGTGCATTGAATGCACGGTGCACAGTGCACATGAATATGAAATGAAACTCAAGGGAAAGAAGAGAAGAAAAAAATATGAAAAAATGCGTTTCTCCGTTGTCCCTCTTTTTCACTCTTTTGCTGTGAAGCCAATTTTCTGAGGCAATGTTCGCAATATCATACGAAACTGAAAATAAATGAAATTCAAGCGATCGCGCACAAATTGGATCCATTCGATTTTTGATTTTTGACAACATTTGCAATTGGTTTCTCTTTTTCCAAATGAAAATGTCTGAACTGAAAAAAACTGAACTGAAGGATCAAAATTCGAAATGAAATGAATAACTTCATTTTGCTGTTTTTATAAAAACTATAAATAAGTTGGCGTTGTGTAGTGGCCATTCCGTTTTATTGCATTAACCGATAATGCCAATAACTTTCTAGATTATTTCATAATCTATCATGTAATTGCATGCCAACTAATTCCCTTTCATTTCCAGGGAAAGTTAAAATCTCTTCTGTCCCATCAACACACAAACACACAATTCTGCGTTGGTTGTTAAAAAGTGTCACATCAATATTGAATATGGCCTGAAAAAAAAACACAGCGTTATTGTTGTTGACCGAAAACCATCGACGATATTGATCAGAAAAAGCATCCCATGAGAAATTCTCAGATTGAACAGAAATTTGAAGGATTTTAACATTCAGGGAAAACATTAATTCTATAAAACGGTGTGAGAATGTCGAGGATAGAATATCGTCAAACAAAATTTCCATGTACCTTTGCATCGGAATTCATTTATAATGAATGCATCATTCACAATACCTTGGGAAAAGAAAAAATTGCATTTCATTGTTAACTGTTTCGCCCCTTTGCAAACATTCAACCAGAAAATTAAACAATCCAACAATGCACGAAAAACATTCCTATAAACTATAAACTCAGACTCAATCATCTTCCCCGATTAACAGATCGTATTGTTTTCGTTCATTGTTCAGCATCCCCCTCGGTTCATACCGAACAAAACAAAAAAAAATGATTCTGTTTAAAAGAAAGCGAATTTCAATTTCAAATGAACGGTGTCAACTGAATGAAATGTGAATTTTTGATCATTTGTTTGATTGTGTGTGACGACGGTCCTGCCTTTTTTCGGTGAAGGTAACTTTTCACACAAATCAATGCACGATATTACCATTTTGGTAAATTAAATATAATATTATGTACAAGATAAATATAAGCAAATTCATCATCTTACATATTTCTTTTAATCCTCGAAACAGGTAAAGATAGAAATTTCTCATCCTTATAAGCAAAATATAAAAAGAAAAGAGATTCTCTTCCCGGTTTACCATCCGTTCATCTTGAATTTAAAAATTTATGAGATGATATTAAATCGATAGAGAATATTCTCATCGGGGCTATCCGAAAGCCAAAGTCAATGAATGTTACCTTCATGAAGGAACATTTTACTACTTACTTCAATTGACCCTTCGTAAATTACATTTAAAGAACCCATTGAATGAGTAGATGCTCATGATCGGTATATGTGAACCAAAAAACACAATGTACCAATGCGAGCAAAAGAAAATAAATTTTTATTTCATTCTCACATTATTGTTATTATTATTATTATTTTTATTCATTTACGTATCCGAAGGACCGAATTGGAAAAAACTGCAAATCTTTGGATTTGGCCTGTGAAATTGTGAAACGTCTAATCAACATATTCCGCGATGTCATAATAATCGTGGGAATAAAGTGAAACTAACACTCAAACACGCATTAAAAACATATCAATGTTCGAACAAATAAGCTTCGATTCTTCATTTGCTACTATTTAATAGACGACATATGGTCGTTGCTAAGGCCTAACCGTGCGAACGAATTCATAATAATAATATTAATAATAACAATAATAATAATAATAATAGGATAAGGTTTGAACGGAACTTGCTGCATTTTTGTTTTTTCTTCCGAATGGAAATTTCTTCATTCAAATTTTGCGTTTTTTTCTTTCTTTTGGACCGCAGTGTTTCCTACAACATTTGACATGATGTGATGTGTGATGTGTGTTGTTGAGCGTTTTGTATTGAGTGCGTTGGCCAACCGCGTGTGGCTGTGTATGCAATGCATACGTTGTCATTCAAACGACAAACGATAATGATGATCAGCCCCTCGCAACGAATAACAAACACACGCTAACGATCCATTGATATATTTTGTATTTATTATTAACTCAATACCGAGAGCTCTCAATTTTCAAATACGGAATGTAACGTATATTTCATTATTATTTTTATTAATAAATAATGAATTTCCATTCCGATTGCCGCTCCTGTTGTTATCCATGACGTGTGATTACTGAGAAATGAAAAGAATAAAAAATAAATACTAAATGCAATTCAACATTCAAGTGATAATATAGTTAGTTAGTAATAATACGAATCACATAGCTCCTGGTATTAATAAGCGTGAAGGACGTAGACGTTTGTTGAAGATTAAATATTGAATGAAAATAAAAATGAAAGAAATCTTCTTCTTCTTCTTATTCTTCTTTTGTTCCATTTATAATCCATAAAATTCAATTCTGGTGTTGTTTGTTAGTGATAGACCCGGATGTTTTGTCTCATTTTCATTTGCCATGATAATGAATATTCGAAATGCTCTCGAATTGTGTGAGAACATGACAACACTCATCGTCAGTCACATCATTTTGGTGGAATTTCGAGCGAATTAATTTATTATTATGATATCAGATGTTTTGCCGACAATTTGCTCAAACTCTTATCGTGATAACAATTGAAGCCAAACGAACTGAGAATACTGCAAGAGATTGAAATGGCGAATATTAAAATGATATCAAAATTTATGCAAATTGTATTCCAATTCCACATTTATATTTAGGAATTATGTTACGCATTTCATGGAATTCAATGAACGATCTGACGATTTCCATTCATAAATAAAATGATGGATTGATTCCATGGTTTGTGAAACTTTCGAAATTATCACTTTCGACATTCCTGAGAAGTGAGAAGTGAGAGATAGGAGAATGTGATGTTTATTAATTTGCTCATCTCTTTCATACATTTTTCCGGAATATTTTCTGGTTGTGTCGTTTTGAATTGAAACCGGAGTTTTTGAAACATTAAAATTTCTGGCTCGTCATCATTTAATTCAACCTCATTTTCGGGTTTATTTCATCTAAATTTTTTTCATCATATTGAGAACAAATATTCAAAAACTCGATTCGACGAACAATTTATATACATTGTTGAGATAAATTAATGATGAATCATGCGTCAACAATCAGCGGCCCAAGATGAAAAAGTAAAATGCGTTCAATTTGAATGGAAATACATTTGGCGTTTGTAGAATGTTCTGCGTAATTCGTTGTTTTTATCTGACGACATTTGAAATATAACGAATATGGATATTTGAAAAATTGTTTTTAATTTTCCATTTACCTCAGAGCTGCGTTGCTCCGGTTTCGTATGAAATTTGCTAGATTCAGTTGTTAAATTTTTCTTCAAATAAACACATCGCTATCAGATGCATGCGGAAAATATTTTTTCTTTTTCAATTCAATTAATATTACTGTCCAGACATAAGCATCCACGAAATTGACAACAAAGAAATTCACAATTAAATTCAATTTCATAGAAAAATCAATGTGGTCGAGTTGCCATGATTCTGATTTGTTTATGGACATGTGTTTGGGGAGTTTGGTGAAAACATTTACAAATCAGTGTAATGAGATTTTTCGTTGTTTATCTTCATACCACATTCAATTTGCGTCATTTGTTATAATTCAATAAATGCGTATGTTGCCATCCACCCAACACCGCATATCGCAATTTAATTTATTTAATCAATTCATCTAAATGCCAGATATCAACCGTTATCAAGTAAGTTTTTTGTCGAAAATTACGACGTACTGAATCATCGCCCCAGCACATGATCATCCAATGTAACCCAAAGGTGTATTCATTACATTTCTATAGCGAATAATCTTTTCTACATTTTCACACACAGCAGATTTCCATAGTCCCACTTTTAATCGACCAACACAAACTCAAGAATATTGAACCAATGACAACAATCGACAATGTCATGAACTTATCATTGAAAATTGGTTCCATCCACCCAAATTCACCAACAGTACGAAGATAATAATATGTTTTCATTCATTTTCTAAATTCCACAAAATGTTTTCACTCACTTCATTAGCACCGCGAGCAACTGTATCAAACTGTATTGGAGTAAAAAGTTGCATCTTATTTTTAGTCTGTCTGTGAAATTTTAGTTTACAAATGAAATCATTATTTATTATGGTTATTACTTTCTCTCTTGATAGCGCATCGGTGTATGACAAACGACAAACATTGAATTTTCCATTCGAGATGAAACTTGCACGATATCAAATATAGTCGAGGTCGGGAAAGGCATGACTGAATAAATTGAATTTATTTTATTGAGATACAACAAATAATAATAATATAACGCAAATGTGCCACAAACGAAAGCTACTTGTTTGGACCAGTTTTTTTTTCTTCTTCTTCGTTTCCATTCTATTTTATATTTTCATTTGCTTTCGTTGCGCGTTTTTCTCAAGTAATGAAAAAAAGGAGCGTGAAAACATCATAAATTCCAAACATATATTATTATTTTTTTTTGTGTGTGGTTTTTTTTTGCGATTTCGGTATTTGATCGTCAGTCGTCAACAGTTTCCATATTTGTGGTGATTGTCAACTTTCTCATATCAGCTCAAAAAACGCTTCAAATTTCGAGTGATAAAAAATCAGAGTCAAATTTAATTCTATCGTTCAAAAATAATGGCTTCAAGCACAATGCGTAGCAAAAATTATTTCGGTTCAGACGTGAATGACCTGTCAAGAATTGGAATGATTTGCTTTCAAGGTCACGTTTCAGCGTAAGATCGCAATTTATTTTCATTTCATTCTTTAGCTTGCAAATTGATAACTTTTCCGTTACAGTTGTTCATTGGTGAATGGATTGATCCCCTGCCTCCGCGCTTAATTGTTGGCTATTAATCCATTTAATGATCAAATGAAAATGACTATTCTAGGATAGCTGATTGTTAAATGTTGTATGTTCAAGATTCCAATCTATCCAATCTATCCAATAGCCAATAGCCAAAAGCTATTAGCGAATTCTTTTCATTTTTCTTATTTTCTGCAAATTTCATCTTTAAATCACGACTCTCGGCATGGACAAATACAGAGAATATAATGGAATGAAAGATGGAAATGAAACGATCATATGACGGTTTGTTAGCTTGAAAAATAAATAAAAATGGAAAACTAGTTTAGGGCAAAGAAAAAAGAGAGAAAAATTCCATTGTTCGTGCATAGTTTGATTCGTTTTCACAGTTTATAATTCCAGAACTCACACGCACACACAGACACGCGCACACAGAAAATGAATAGCACAGCAGCAGCAGCAACACAAAAATGTTGATGATGCTAATAAAATTGACATGAAAATCCTTTTCGTTTGATCTTATGTTTGCAAAACATAAATCGTTCGCGAGAAATTATGTCGATAATAATAATGGAATAAACTGTGGCCATAGGTTAATGTGCTCGGTAATCGGTAGTCGATATGTGTATTGCATTGAATTGACGATGTTGACATATGAGTTTGATGAAATAATAGCCGTCGCCCGAAACTAAAGCCAAGCGAGAACGAAACAAAGAGAGAAACACTAGAATAGAATTATGTAGCGTTCATTTACCTTTTTTACGTAACTGGAACGTAAATTGTTCGCGCGTTGAATACCACACAAAGACACATATGTATTTATAAATATAACACACACAATATGCGAAGAAAGAAAAAATGCTCCGCATTGGAAATGAGCTGAACATTGAACATATCATTTCATGAGCCAATGGCGGTTTGTTTTGTTTGTTCTATGTTGATTTGATTGCGTAAATGCTCCACAATTCTCAGCTCTCTTTCGAACATATACGGATGTGTGTGTGTGTCAATTTTCCATATGTATTTAGTTTCTTTACATTTTGAAAGAGCGTTCAACCGTTGGTTCAAAAGAAAGAAAATATTCAAATTTCACATTCAAATCAATTGGCATGCTTCATACCCAGAAATGTCTATTCAATAACAAGATAAGCAACAAGTTTCGTGAAACGTATTCGACCACAGAATGGATATTGAATATTTTAAAACAGATTATGGCAAAAACACTGAGAAGTCTTATATGGCTCCATAGCACATCATGTAAATTCAATCAAGATATAGATGTGATTTTTAGCAACAATATTAACTGTCTACCTCATCTGGAGTGTTTCCAATAAGTAACAAGCTTCATTTTATGATAACAATGAATACAATTTATAATATATCTTGAGTCTCCAGAGCTATTCGATTGCGATAATAATGACAAACAAATACGAACAATGTATCACCATTATTTATAGTGTTTTTTATGATATTTATCTTAACACAATCATACTCACAGTGAGTCGCTTGCTATCTGCAGTCTGTTGTAGCTCGCACTTTGAGAATAATATATATAGCAAATGCTCAAAATTGTTAGATTGAATGATGAGGTGACAATTATTATATATTATCGTAGCTTAAGAAAAATATTCGGCACGTGCTTTTGAGTTTCGTACAAAAGATAAAAACAATGCGACAAACTAAATTCTGACTAAATTTGATGGTTTCGATTCCGTTTTGGAGCTCCCGATAGAATTAAATTAAATCATTATATTATAACTTTCGATTTGGGCAAAACAAAATGGAATCAAATTCAATGTCACCAGACCCGCATTTTATCCAATTGAGTCAATGATATAGTAGTTTCATCATTTCCAAAACTGTTTATGGCATCGAAGCCTTTTAAGTGTTAAAATTTTCATTACCATGATTATAAATACAATTTGAATTGAATTTATGCTCAATTCGCTAAACTACAGCTATATAGTGGCAGTGGAAATATGCAGCTGCAATGGTCACATTTCGGTTCAGTTTTGGAATAACGAGCTAAAACTATTTTATGAATACCAATAACTAATCTCTTATATCTTATTCAAAGTTCTGCAAATTCGGCATTTTTGAAGCAAACAATTCTGTGTAAAAAAAAATAGAAATGTAGAATGATTCACGAAAAGGCCTAAAAAAAGATTTCATAACTAAATGTTCCACATCAAGCAATTTTATGGAAGTTAAATGTCCAAATTCAATTAGGATACTTAAATATTCTGAGAAGATTGTTTTCATGTTCCGATTTATTTATATGGCGCTTCAAATGTCAACAAACATACAGCGTACAGAGTGCACAAAGCATAAAACGACGCTTTCGAATTTTATTAAATTAACTTACAGTAAACAATATAATTGAATTTGGAAAATTGTCTTTTATTAAAATGTGACTGATGAATTGATTTCATTTGAAAAGAAGAAAAAACTGGAGCGAATAGAATGCTTGAAAACTAAAACGATGTTAAATGGCAACCAATTGACATTCAATCCACAATATTCTCATGATTCATTGATATGAGAATGAAGATGTTAATAAAATAAAATCATAATACATATCACGAAATCCAGACATTCAATTCGTGAACAATAAAATGTGTTAAGTTGATTATGACCTTCTGTCCATGATCTTTGTAGCATTGTAGCACAAACAACGATTTATTGCCGCATTAAATGAATAATGCACTTGCAATGAATTAATCGTTTGGCATATGGTTTGTATGGTTGATGATGAAAATATATGTTGAGCTTACAAGACTCTGCATGACTTCTTTCCACTTTTAGTTCCATTAACGACATAAAAGCATTCCTAACGCAAACTTTTAAGTATTCGTGCCGTTGAAAATATACTCGAAAACAGTGGCCAGTCTCTTACTTCATTCAAATACTATGAGAATCTGTTGTACTATTTTTATTGATCGTTGTCTTTTTGAAAAGTGTACCAAGCAAATGACTGAAAAATTGGGCGTTTTAAAGTATAAAGCCATTAATTAAAAAAACGATGCCAATGTGGGAATTTTTTATTCACTCAACGATTATTTCCAAATGCATTCATTAATTAATATGTTTTTTTATTCGGTTGTTTTCATTCATTTACAATAGAATTCTCAACAAAACTGATTTAATTTTGAATATCTTTGATTTTCAGCTATTGAAAGATTTTTGGAAAAGATTTATTTAAGCTCACATGCCACTCATCACTCGCTCTCACACCAAATTCAATCGTATTAATTCTTTGTTTTCACTTCATTTCATTGCCTTGCGAAGAAACTCATTTATTTGATTAACATTTTTTGACTGCCCGGCATTGGATTGTCCAACGCTGTTTCATCAAAAGGCAAATCAAAGCAATTTGTTCTCATTTGAACCGTTTTCTTGCAACCAGAATCTTTGCCTATCGTTCTTTTTGCCATTTTAAAAACATTTTCACAGAAGTTTAAGAATTTCGTAAAAATTATAAATTTGTCATGTGGCTCTGGGCTCAGTTACGATTAAAATAAATCATACATTTAGCTAATGAACGCCATAGAAAAGACTGAAGAATCAGCAAGTGACTTAAAACTGGTAGAATTCATATGCAAATCCATAAATGAAACAAGAAAAATAAAGACGGTAGTGCTTTATAGAAAATCAGAAGCCAGTAAAACAACAACTGATGACATCAGTTTTACAGAAGAAAAAAAAAAGAAGATAATTCATCGTTTTGGCCATCTTTGCTGTCTTTCAGCTCTCATACTGGTGAAAAAAGAATGAGCGTAACAAAACAGCGATGAGAGTGTATTTGTTGAATGCTGTTCAGTGTTTAGTGTTCATTCGGTGCGCCATATGTATTCCAAAGCTAAACAGTGTATTGGTATTCGATCACAATAATCTGAAGGTTGACTATTGCCATAGTCACTAGTCACTAGTCGTATTGAAGAACCCATTAAAACTCGGCACCAAAAGGAAATACGCAAACACAATGAAAAAACGTTGATTGAATAGAAAACATTTTCGCATCTGCTCTTTATGGCTGGATACGATATACGATGCAGTTGCTGCCATAGTTAGTATTTATTATTTAATTTGTTCGTCGTAAATTTCGAATTTTTACCTTTCATCTTCATTCACTTTCGGCTTTCATTGTATAGCATTTCAGAGTGAAATACGTATATTGTCGAAATGAGTCGAGACAACGCAAAAAAAAAAAATATGAACAAAACCAAATCGGTTATTATATGAACAAGACGTATGCTCAATGTTTAATACTATGAAAACGATAGTTCTGAAGAATTCAGCATAAAATTCACAAAATATTCGAATGGAACGCACTCATAGCCAGACGTCATCTTGAAGACGAACCAAAAAAAAGAAAAAATTATAATGAAACATAGCAGAGAACGCATGCCAATGGTTGAATGGTGTTTTTTCCTGTTTACTCTGAATAAACATGTGTTTCGGCATAGTGGCAGCTTGTCATTCCAAAAACATTCTACAATCGAACATCTGTCTGCATATGGTTGTGGTCTTGTTGTTCATGTGCGCTTCATTCAATTTTGCCCAACATTTTTTTGATTCAAATTTCGAAAGGATCTCCTTTGAATATATGTACTCAAGAATTCAGCATCAATTGAGTATTTTTTTTTAAACGATGTATTGATAAAGCCGGACTGGTATAACTTCTCTGTTTTATCAACTCACTCTCACTACGAACGACACGTAACCAAACATGGCAAGAATGAAACACACAGACCAAGAAAAGTTTTTCGTATGGTTGAAACCAAATCGAAATTTTATTTACTATGCTCAAGTATTATTGCAGGGAAAACGAATCGAGAACCCTCATCGTAATCGATACATGATGTAGAATCAGCTCAATTTTCCGTTAACATACATATAATCACTATGGCATTGTTTCTTGATCCAAATTCCCTTTGCACTTCAATGCAACTTCGAAATTTCCTCAGAATGCCATTCACTCTTCACTTTTTATTCTTGCATGCATGCGTACGTTGGTTTGTTCTGTGTTCAGGTATTCTGAAATACATGTATATTACTGGGCACATAATTAAAGGAAATTTTCTCACGATCATTTACATAAACTGGTAATTGAAATGAATAATAAGAAAAATGGAAAGAGGATGAAAAAAAATGAACGTTAAATTACAATATTTAAAAAACTAAATTTAACAACTGCGATATTATACTCAACAATTTGTTGTTTTGAAAGGAGAAAATGCATAAATTTTCTTGGAAATGTAATTGAAGTCAAATTTGTGTATATTTATATATTGTGAATGTGAAGTCAAAATTGAGTCGAAAATATTGGTGGAGCCAAACGTTGAAGCGAATAGTCATACTAAACTCGATACCATATTTCGGATGTTTTCCTCTTGTCATCAATTTCCGTTATACGATATATGAATATTAAATATTCGATATTTTCGTTCATATCTTCCGGCCTCCAAACTCGAGTCGGTATATCTTTTCGTGTACCGTTTTGGGAAATAATCCTCACATGAATGAGATATGGCAATTTCTATTGAGTCATCAATTTTTCTTTTTATTCAACCACAATCTCCGTTCAATTCCGTTTTAATGTTCAAAAGATCGCCATTGGCTATAGCACTTCTGCGGAAACCAAAGCGATGTTGATTTGAAATGATTCATACATGACTCATTCCTGGAAATTGTAAATCTCCAGTTTTGAAAGCAATTTTATGATCATCTGTTAATGTTCCAGTCCAATGACTTTTTACTGGAAACGATCAAATCGAATGAAATGAGCCATTTAGAAAGAAAAAACAAATGTGCTCCGTTGCAAAATGAGTCATAGCCATAACATAATGATCCGTGTCGATAAACGATATTTAATTTGATGAATTTTTAAAATTTCATCAATCAAATCGATTATAATTAACAAAATCGTAATGAACTGCACGCGATGCACGGTGTCCTATACACACACTTCATGTCTTTGACCCAATTGCATTTACTTAATTATTATGTCACACTTTTATATGAATAAATTTTGTGTGTGCCATTCAACCAAGGTTAAAATTTCATGTTAACAATGAACATGTGAAAATGCCACTATGTTATCTTGTTGCTATACGCATATTTGAATAATAAATCGGTGTGACAGTGTTGAGTTTTTATTTGCCTGCATTTGCCTCTGTCAGGCAAATTGTCTGAAAAAAAACACGCAATCCTGCAAGGAATCAGATTATTATTATGATTTTATTGTTGATATTATTTTAATTATTGTTGGACGCTTTATAGTCAATGAATAGCACGAAATGCTCTCAAGCCCACAAGTCATTATTATGAACACGAATTTATCGATTGTTTCCTTTCGTTTTCGTTTTTCTTTGATTTATTTATTCAGGATAATTTTATTTTCTACTTTTATTTCGTTTTTTTCAATTTTTGTTTTCTTTTTTTTTTCTCTTTAGAAACCTAATTTTCAAAAAGTAAAAGGAAAAAAAAATAATACTGAAAATGGGCAATCAACCTTCACATACACATGAACCCCTCGATCGTGGTTTCACACGTGATACCTATGGAGACATTAAAAATTCGGTTTGTTTTGTTTTGTTTTTGTATTTTATTTCATCGATTAAGGAGTTTATTTTTTGCAATCAAGTCCTGTCCAAATCTACAGTATATAAGCATCATCATTTTTGGATATTATTTTCAACAATTAACTAATCGATGAATGAATTTTCTTTTGTTGGGTTTTCATTCACAGAGATTTGCCTCATTCCGATTTAGTAAAAAATCACCAAAAAGAATGGATCGATTACGGCGCTCATTTCGTGATTCATTTCGACGTAGGAAAGATCGTGTGCCAGAATCATCAAAACCATTACAATGGCCAACCGATGAACAGGCTGTTCGCTCATCAACCTGCTCATTTCCAGTTAAATATTTAGGATGTGTAGAAGTATTTGAATCCCGTGGTATGCATATCTGTGAAGAAGCGCTCAAAGTACTTAGAGTAAGTAGCATCTAATTTTTCTCCGAATTCCACACACAATGGAATTACAAAGATCAAATTTCATTATTTTGTTTTTCTTCTTGCAGAATTCAAGAAGACGTCCAATACGTGGACTACTTCATGTAAGCGGTGACGGTTTGCGAGTTGTGGACGATGACACAAAAGGACTAATTGTCGATCAAACAATTGAAAAAGTTAGCTTTTGTGCACCGGATCGAAATCATGAACGTGGTTTCAGTTACATTTGTCGAGATGGCACCACACGACGTTGGATGTGCCATGGATTTTTGGCATCAAAAGATTCCGGTGAACGTTTATCACATGCCGTTGGTTGTGCATTTGCCGTTTGTCTGGAACGTAAACAACGCCGTGATACCGAATGCAGTGTTACAATGACATTTGACACACAAAATTCCGTATTCCAACGAAATGGTTCATTTCGACGAACAACATTAACCGAACGATTGGCACACAATGAACGGGGCATTGATGTTGGTATAAAAACAGCACCAGCCGCCATTGTACCACCACAACCAAAACCACATAATCCATATGCAATTGAACGGCCACATGCAACACCATTAATGTTAGAGCGTCAAGGAAGTTTTCGTGGTTTAAGCAGTTTGAATAGTCAATCACCATTCAAAAGACAAATGTCATTGCGTTTAAGTGATCTTCCGTCCAATGCTGAACGTCAAAAATTATTTTTAGAACCACTTGCCAACGGCCATACAATTCGTTCAGTTTCACCAATTCCAGAGAATGTTGCACAATCACAAGCGGCAACCGTTCAGTCAGCCATTATTGCACCTCAACATCAGGAAATCGATGTGGTTAGTGCTTTGTGTAAAGAGCTGAGCCAAGGCCTATCAATGCTCACCCAAAACGATGTTAGCGATGAATTGAATTTTAATTTACAAACAATTTCGGCCAATTCGAGTGCATCAACAACCACAGCATCGGATTATGTACTACCGAGTACGATGTCAATTGATACCATCTCAAAAATAGCCGTCAGTCCGATTGTTGAATGTGTGGCCAGCGATTATATTCCAATGGATGGAACACAAATGAGCATAACAACTGCGACATCAGCGACAATAGCGACAACATTCACGAATAATCCATATGCACCGAATCGTCATCGAGCCAGTGTATCTGGCGCATTGCCATCAACATTAGCTCAACATCTACAAAATACTGCCGATAATTTTAATACAAATAAAACGATAACCACGACCATTCCCACATCGATCGTTGCTCCAATGACAGTCAACAATCAACTTTCAAATGCTGACCAATGGCCGGGTCAAATTGTTAAAAATGTTTCACCAATTCCAAAACAAGCGTCAGCCCTTCATACACGCACCAAATCTCTTACTAGTGATCCGTTTGATTCTCATTGGGTTGATGAAATCAACAATATTCCAACGAGAACTGAACCACCAATTATCTCACACACGAATCCATTTATTACATCCGTTAAATCGATTGATTCGTAATTTTCTTCTTCTTTTTTCTCTGTTTTTTTTTTTGGATCAAAACAAATTTTCTCTTTTCGCAAACGTACTTACATAGGAATGAATTTCATCGGCTGAAAGGGGAAATGAACTATAAGTTGATTGTGCAAAGCTGATATGCAAGAATGGTGCTTTAATCGTTAATTAATTATTATTATTATTATTATGATTAATTATGAAATATAATATTTTAAAAATATCATTATTATCATTGAATACAAATATTAGACAATTTAATGGCGTTTCTCAAGAAGTAATAGAAAGAGAGAGAGAGAGAAAATGAGATAAAATATTAAAGATGTTAGATCAGAGTTGGAACAAATGGAATGAATTGATATCGATAAAAGTTTGGTATTCGGCCATTTGGCGTGAAAAATAGTGGAACGATTTACACCAATTTCACTTGATCTTTACTTAAAACAACAAATGAAATATAAATATTTAAATTGCTCTACAAACACAATTTATAACAATTCATGAATTTACATATGCAAATGCTTATTACCTTCAAACACCAAGAATTATGACCATATCCTGGCCCGAAGTCAATATTTATAAGAACCTATAAAATTTGCTGCAATTCAACCTGATAATAATAAAGAAATATTGACATCGGGCAGGGCGAGATGTATCAAGGAATAAATGAGAACAATGTGTCGGTTTTTTTTCTCTCCAAAATTCGCAAATTTATAGCATAAAACCATGAAATCGCTTCAAGCGAAATGAAATCAATCAATCATTTATATGTATGAAAAAGATGAACAAATTAATTATGAAAAATGCTAAAACGTTAAAGCGCACCGATTTACATAACAAACAAACTGTTGAAAATGCACAAAATATCAAATAATTCACAAACAACAAAAAAAAAACAAGCTGAAATAAAATATCACTTAATCAGACTGAATCAATTACTGAAAATAAGTAAATGGAATCGTATTTTTTTGCGTCGAATTTTTCGTCTTATTTTTTAATTTTTTTTTTTCATTGCTTTTGAAATGGTATATGAGAATGTGATATCGCGATAAATGGTTTTTCAAATGGCAACCGTACATATCAAACCGTACATTCAAAACTATAATAAAAAAAAACAAAAATAATAATCAATCTTCATTCATTTCCAGCGTCAATCAGTAGGAGTTTCAATTCTATTACCACCATTGACCCATTGATGATACAAATTCGATAAATGAAAAAAAAACAAGAACATTTTGTCATCAATAAAGTCAATGAATCCAATCAATTGTAGCTGGCTATAGCGCAAAGAGTGATCTCCAGACCAAACGATTTTCCGAACGATAAATCTAAGCGAAAATGTTGTGTTGTTGTTGTTAAGCAATAAATTGGTCAATTTTGCAAAGGAATATAGCAAATGAATGGTCAATGTGAAACCTAGTCCAAATGCACAGTTAAGCGTAAAACGTTGCACGAACAAATGGAATGGGAGAAGAAAATGTTGAAAAAAAAAATGAAGATATTTTATTCGTCGAATTGTTTGATCGAAAAAAATGAACCAATTCAAGAGATCAAAGCGAATAATAAATTTAAAAATTAATTTTAATTTTGTGTGCAATTCGAAGATGTGAATTAAGCGAGGGGCAGAACTAAACTTAACTGGTTTTTTCCCCCAATTTAATTTTCATTCAAATGTCTGGAGATCTTAATGAGCTCAAATAATTAATTATAATAATAAAATAAAAATAATAACTCATTGATTTGAGTGCGTGTGAAAATTGCACAAAATTCTTCGTTTTTTTTTCTTCTTTTTTGTAAATAATTTTCATTTATGCATAGTTTAAACATAAAATTTAAGTGCAGCCAAGAGTAAAATAAAAAAAAAATCACACAAAATATTAAAATTCATTGAATAATGGAAAAGAAATACAATAATTTTAAAATCAAAACATGTGAACATGTGAATGATGTTATATGCTAATAAATACATAAAAATAAAATCAAAAATGGGTATTTTCAATTTGTTATATACTGTTTCTGGATGGCGTATGTCAACTTCGTGCGGGAGCCGAAATATCAACAGCATCCACGTTTCAATCTAATTTATCATTATAATTATTATACATATAATTATTATCATTCAACCCTGATGAATATAACAAATACGTTCCGAAGAAATGACACTGAAAATTTACAAACATCAGTGAGCAGGTCAAGCTTCAAAAGATTATTATTATACAATAATCACCAACTCTATCTTCTGGTCATTCTTGATCTATTATGGAAAACGCTTCGTATGAAATAAAGTTCATAATTATTTTCATAATGAATATAAAAGCGATTGATTTTTATGTAGCGTCGTTGGAAAAGAATCCTAAAAGAAGAATAATCTAGGCTGTTCTAAAGATTATTTTGTCCTTGTTTGTGTTGCTTTGAAAGTCATAACTCAAATTTTGTAGATAACTGTTGCGCGAAATATTATTGCACATAATCAGAATTTTGAAATATCTGCAAAACATTCAAAACTGTTTAGTCGTTTCAAGGTTCTTGCTCCAATGCGACTAACGTTAACGTGATCATAAATCTTTGAATTCAATAGCCATGCAATTGGCATTCGTTGTTTTAGTGTTGTTTGTAGCATTCATTCCAATAAATGCTCATCCAACAAATGTTGAAAGTGAAGTTGATTCAAAATCAAAAGCGCAAACCGCGCCAGAATGGTGGGAAAATGCTGTAATTTATCAAATTTATCCTCGATCATTCAAAGATAGCAAGGGCACTGGTACAGGTGACATTAAGGGTATCACTCAAAATTTGGATTATTTCAAAGAATTGGGTGTCGATGCTTTATGGATAAGTCCCATGTTTAAGTCACCAATGAAAGATTTCGGTTATGATGTTTCGGATTTTTATGATATTGATCCACTATTTGGAACGATAAAAGATTTCGAAGATTTAATCCAAAAAAGCAAAGAAAATAATTTGAAAATTCTTATTGACTTCATCCCGAATCACTCAAGCGATGAATGTGAATGGTTCAGAAAATCGATCGAAAGACAAGACGGATTTGATGATTTTTATGTTTGGCACGATGGCAAAAGAGATGCTCAAGGAAATCTGATCAGAGGATCCGATGGAAAACCGCTGGTTCCAAATAACTGGGTAAGAATATTTCGAGAATTTTGATCCAGTAACTGACAGACTTGCATTCATTTATATAGCGGTCAGCTTTTTTCGGATCAGCCTGGGAATGGAATGAAAAACGCAAACAATACTATTTGCATCATTTTGAAATTGGACAACCCGACTTCAACTACCGCAATCGAAAAGTTTTTGAAGAAATGCAAAAAGTGATGGAATTTTGGCTGGACAAAGGTGTTGCCGGCCTACGAGTTGATGCCGTGAATTTTATAATTGAGGACGAGCACTTTCGCGACGATCCATTGTCATCCGAAACCAATGATCCGAATGATTTTTTTTACGTTAAGCATATTCATACCAAAGATTTACCCGAATCGCTTGACATACTGCATCGGTTTCGTGATGTTGCCGATGAATACCATAAGAAAAACGGTGGCTTAAAACCAATATTTCTAACAGAAGCCGTCACAAATTCAACTGAATACATCAAATTCTTTGGTTCCGAAGATGGTAAACGAAAAGGTTCACAAATTCCATTTAATTTTGTTTTACTATTTGATATCAACAAAACATCGACGGCCAGCGATTTTAAGCGAGTCATTGATGGACGCATTTCGATAATCAATAATAGAACGGGCATTAATTGGGTCACTAACAATCATGACGTTCCACGCGGTGGCACACGTTTAGGAGCGGAAAAGACGGACGCTTTGTTGACATTGGGTATGACTTTGCCAGGCGTGGCCATCACATTTCAAGTGAGTTGACTGGAAAATTTTAATGGAATATAAATGTGATAACCAAACAAGCATTTATCGAACGATTTAAGGGTGAAGAGATCGGGATGTTAGATCACACTGAAATTACATTTAATGAAACTGTGGATCCACAAGGAGTTAATTTTGGTGAATATGGACCTTGGAAAAAGCTTTCACGTGATCCAGCCCGTAAATTTGTTCGCTTTAAATTCCAAATTTCAATCGCCTTAAATAAATGTGTTTCTTCGTCAGGTACACCATTCCAATGGAATAGCAATAAATTTGCCGGTTTTATGCCAGCGGATGCCACCGCAAAGCCATGGTTACCAATTCATCCGAATTATGTTGATGTCAATGTTGAAGTTCAGAAAAATGCTACCCGCAGTACCTTCAAATTCTATAAACAATTAGTTCAATTACGGAAAAATGTCGCATTCAAACGCGGTTCATATGAATCGAAAGTGTTAAATGGCTGTGTATTTGGCTACATTCGGTGAGATTAAAATTTATCCCGAAATAAAAATGACAAAAAAATTTATCAATTCAATTAAACAGAGATCACAACGCAACAAATGAAACGTTTGTTGTTCTCATGAATTTTGGTGTACGCGAAGAATTGGTCAATGCAACCGAATTAACAACGAAATTGGGCAAAACATCCGAAGTTATTCTCGCTGCGCCTGGATCTCATCTTTCAGAAGGGTAAATTATTTCAATTGAATACAAATAATTCGTTATTGTACACATTTTTCTTATTTCCACTCAACAGAAAATTACTTGATACCGAAAATATTTTACTTCGCAAATATGATACTGTAATACTAAAAGCATCAGTGACCAGGACAACCTAACTTGAATTATCACATTATTTTGTGAATTAAATTCCCGTCAAAATATTTAACAATAAATGTTTTTTTTTGTTGCGACCATCACACATTTATTCGTCTATTTTTTACTTCCCTCGTTCTTTTTTTCTCTCACATCTGCGTGTGAATAGCGAATCGCTCTACACAAATCATAATTATCAATTCCATCTTGAAATTATTTCTAATTCTTTATAAAGAATGTTCGTATACGAACATAAACTTTCTATTAGCTCATTTATGCCCTTGTTTGTGTTGTTCTGAATGTCAAATCTCAAATTTCGTAGATAACTGCTATTTTAATCAATTCCACATTATTACATAACATTTTCTATCATTCAATTAAAAATTATTTGCAAAACATTCAAAACCTTATAGTCCACGCTCTCGCTATAACGTTTAATGGAAAAAATTGTCCGATTAGAAAAAAGGTGAATATTTTGATCATACAAACTGATTATCGAGAACATAATTTCAAAGTGCTACCATTGATTCGGCTTTGACCCAGTGAACGTGATCATAAATCTATGAATTCGATAGTCATGCAATTGGCATTCGTTGTTTTAGTGTTGTTTGTGGCAATCATCTCAATAAATGCTCATCCAACAAATGTTGAAAGTGAAGTTGATTCAATATCAAAAGCTCAAACCACGCCAGAATGGTGGGAAAATGCTGTTATTTATCAAATTTTACTTCGATCATTTAAAGATAGCAAAGGCACTGGTACTGGTGATATTAAAGGTATCATTGAAAATTTGGATTATTTCAAAGAATTGGGCGTCGATGCCTTATGGATAACTCCCATGTATAGGTCACCAATGAAAGATTTCGGATATGATGTTTCGGACTTTTATGATATTGATCCACTATTTGGAACGATGAAAGATTTCGAAGATTTAATCCAAAAAAGTAAAGAAAATGATTTGAAAATTTTTATCGAATTCATTCCGAATCACTCAAGCGATCAATGCGAATGGTTCAGAAAATCGGTCGAAAGACAAGACGGATTTGATGATTTTTATGTTTGGCACGATGGCAAAAGAGATGCTCAAGGAAATCTGATCAAAGGATCCGATGGAAAACCGCTGGTTCCTAATAATTGGGTAAGAATATTTCCAGAATTTTGATCCAATAACTGACAGACTGGATAACAATAATAAGACATTACATTCATTTATATAGCGGTCAGTTTTTTATGGATCAACCTGGGAGTGGAATGAAAAGCGTCAGCAATATTATTTGCATCAATTTGTCAAATCGCAACCAGATTTCAACTATAACAACGATAAAGTCTTTGAAGAAATGCGAAAAGTGATGGAATTTTGGCTGAACAAAGGTGTTGCCGGCTTACGAATTGATGCCGTGAATTTTCTATTCGAAGACAAGGATTTTCGAGACGAACCATTGTCATTTAATACAAACGATCCCAATGAATTCTTTTACCTCAATCATATTTACTCGAATGATTTGCTAGAATCGCTTGACATACTTTATCGGTTTCGTGATGTTGCTGATGAATATCACAGGAAATATGGTGGCTCAAGACCAATTTTAATGACCGAAGCTATTACAAATACAACGGAATATATCCGATATTTTGGTTCTGAAGATGGTAAAAAGAAAGGCGGACATATTCCATTTAACTTTGTGCTGATATTTGATGTCAACAAAACATCGACGGCCAGCGATTTTAAGCGAGTCATTGATGGACGCATTTCGATTACCAATAATAGAACGGGTATCAATTGGGTCACTAACAGTCATGACGTTAAGCGTAGCGATACACGTTTAGGAGCGGAAAAAATGGACGCTTTGTTGACATTGAGTATGACTTTGCCTGGAATCGCTATCACATATCAGGTTTGTAAATGGTAAATACATATTTCTGACTCGAGAGGCAATAAAATAACTAAAAAATTTCACACTAAATAATTGAAGGGCCAAGAAATCGGCATGTTAGATCACAGTGGAATTTCCTACAACGAAACTGTGGATCCATCAGGAGCTAATGCCGGTGAATCGGGACCTTGGAAAAAGCTATCACGTGATCCAGCCCGTAATAATATCTTTTCTACCTTCGTTTGGAATAACAAGTCAAATCTGTTAACAGTTTTTCCTTCCCTCAGGTACACCATTCCAATGGAACAGTAATAAATTCGCTGGATTTATGCCAGAGAATGCCACCGCAAAGCCATGGTTACCAATTCATCCGAATTATGTTGATGTCAATGTTGAGGTTCAGAGAAACGCTACCCGCAGTACCTTGAAATTCTACAAACAATTAGTTCAATTACGGAAAAATGTCGCATTCAAACGCGGTTCATATGAATCGAAAGTGTTAAGCGGTCGTGTATTCGGCTATGTCAGGTTGGAGAACATTGTTTAAAATAAGTATTCTGTTTCGAATCTTATTTAAAAATGATAAAATCTTTTTCAATATGAATGTATTACAGAGAGAATAGCGCAGCAAATGAATCATTTGTGGTTCTTATCAATTTCGCTGGAATTGAAAGTTGGATCAATGCAACCGAATTAACAGGAAAATTGGGCAAATTGAGCGAAGTCGTTCTTGCCGGAACCAAATCACATTTTTCAGAAGGGTAATTGATTTTATTCAAATATTTTCGTCTCTTTAATTGACATTAACATTCTCCTCCTTGGGGTTTTTTTTTATTTCTCAAACAGTCAATTATTGAACACCGAAAATATTTTGCTTCAGAAATATGACACAGTCATTTTGAAGCCAGCCACCGCAATGAATGACGCATGTAGTATGTTTTAGCAACAAAATCACGTGCCGTTAACCAATGTACAAAGTTTAATAAAATAATAAAAAAAAAACAAAAAAAAAAATTAATAATAAATATGTACACTGTACACAAAGAATGAGGAATATTCATATTTTATATTGAAATTCCATACAATCGAGCTCTCAACAGTTTTAATTACATTTCAAGTGGATGGAAAATTATTATCGTTTGTTTATTTTTAACTTCATCAGGTGGCCGCCATTCGTCAAGCGAGATCAATTTGTTACTTTCCAAAATATTTGTTTTCAAAAGTCTTTTCCAAGTCTTTTTTTTCACATCCAATCTATATGTGATGATGACATTGTTTGTCATGCGAAATTTGGGACTGATTCATGTTTGTTTGACAGACGTCAACGTGTGCCACGAATGCATAAAATTTGTTAGAGTTCTTTCGGTTGAGATGTTTCCACTTCAAATGTACTTAAACTGTTGAAACTTCGATGATTTAAAGCTGTTCCTTATTCTTTAAAAGAAAAAATGCACGTCTTTGAACTTATTTTCGGCGTTATTTATTATGTGAATCTGGATTCTGGATCAGTCATTGAATTCATTGAACGCCAAGCCCATGCGTCATCTTATCGTTCCCCCTAAGGCTCCCTCTCGGGCTATTTCAATTTGTATTTAGCTCAAGTTTCATGAATCGACACATAGGCACACTTATTAGTGAATTCCAATAGTTTTTTTTTTTAATAAAAATAAATGTTATCAGTTTGAAATATTTTTTTAATTTTTCAACGAATATAATGATACAAAATTGTTTTTTTTTTTTTGATGTGTCATTAGATTAGATGTGTTGTTGTTATCGTCAGATACATGTTAATATACCACTGTACAAGGCTCAGAAGTTCGATCGCCTTGTACTTTCACTCATATCACTTACGCACCATTCGCTTCATTTCCCTTAAATAATGCCCTGCAACGGCTGGGACGGCTACACTAGCGGAGGGTTCTGGAATCATTTCATCAAGGCGTTCCCACACATTTCTAACGATAGCTTTGTGTTCTGCAGAAATATCGTGTTTTGCGAATGTTTTTTTGATTTGTCCTATCATCTCAATGTTTTCAATATTTTTTCCTTGCTGTTGCGTGATTCGATTCTGAATAAATGTCGAAATTATATCATCATCATCACCTCTGTGAATGAAGAAAGAGCATTTATTATATTATTTACCGTTAATAAGAATTTCTTTTGAAACTTGAAACAACCCTCACTTTTTATAATCATCGAGTAACAAATAAAACAATGCATATTTTTTCGTGGCCAATTCATTTTGTATCTCCAATATCTTATTTTTGTCTAAAAATGAATGTCAATTTTTTATTATTATTCTCATTTGATCCCATAATTATCAATATCAGCTATACTTACTAGTAGGAGCCATAACTTCGTTGATCATCATGTAAACGTTAGCGTAAAAAATTACCGTTGATGTCCCAGGCATGCGCCACGCGCCATTAATTTTTGGCTTCCAACATTTCTCTTTGCGATCATATTTTTCGTTGATAACGGAATATCTAATATGTAAATTATAATTATTTCATGCAAAAGAATATTTAAATTCGATCGAAATTTACAATGTTCACGTACCCATTAACATTTTTAACAGTCACTTCCAGACCTTGTGCTGGCAAAATTGCTTCAAATTAAATCAAAATGAAAAATATCAGTTAACTCAAACTCAAACCTCGAACTGGCACAACACTCACCAAAAGTAAAAAATGCAACAAGAAGAAAAAAACGAATTTTATTTGATTTAGCCATCACGATACGATTTGATGAACAATCGATTAAACTATGGTTTGAAAGAGATTCAGCACAGCCTTATATTCACAAATTTTGACAATTTCAGGGACAAACACGTGTGTTTATTTTATAAATTTCGTTGTTTTACCGTTGAATAATTCAATCGAAAAATATTATTGTTGAAACGAATTTTGTTAGGACGAACTTGTTATTGTTCGGCTCCAATTCCAGGAATAGAATTGCGTGTTTATTTTATGAATTTCGTTATTTTGCCGTTGAATAATTCAATGGAAGAATATTATTGTTGAAACGAATTTTGTTATGACGAACTTGTTATTGTTCGGCTCCAATTCTAGGAATAGAACTGCGTGTTTATAACTACGTTCTGCTACCATATTGAGGAGAAAGAATAAAACACGACTGATTCCGATTACTGTTTTCAGCAGACTAATTGTATACTTTATTGAACATTCAATCTATACTACTAGCGGTTTATTTGCAACAAAGTAATTCTTTAAAACCGATCCGGAAGGCTGTAGCACATGAAGCCGCTGGAACCATTTCATCAAGGCGTTCCCTCAAATTTCCAACGATAGTTTCGTCTTCAGGATTTTTGTGTTCTGCGGGTTTTTTATTGATAAGTCCTATCATCTCAATGTTTTTGATATTTTGTTTCCTGATTTTATTCTTAATAAATGTCCAAATTATATCATCATCAACACCTCTGCGAATGAAGAAAGAGCATTTATTATATTATTTACCGTTAATAAGAATTTCTTTTGAAACTTGAAACAACCCTCACCTGTTATATTCTTCGATTTTCAAATAAAATAATAAATATTTTTTCTCGGCCAAATCATTCTGTATCTCCAATCTCTTATTTTTGTCTATAAATGAATGTCAATTTTTTATTATTATTCCCATTTGATCCCATAAATATCAATATAAGTTATACTTACGATTAGGAGCCATAAGTTGTGTGAATATGATGGGATCGGCAACGACAAAAATGGCCTTTAATGTCTCAGGCATGCACCACAAATCAGCAGATTTCGAAGTCCAAAGTTCCGCTTCGTCATCATATTTTCCGGTGATAACGGAATCTCTAATATGTAAATTATAATTATTTTATGCAAAACAATATTTAAAATTCGATCGAAATTTACAATGTTCACGTACCCATTAGCATTGTTAACAGTCACTTTTAGACCTTGTGCTGGCAAAATTGCTTCAAATTAAACCAAAATCATAAATATCGGATTAATCAAAAACCATCATTAAAAAAAAAAACGAAAATCATCATAAAAAGAACTTAAATCATCAGAATAGAAACCGAAAACATTAGAAAAAAAACGAAAATCAATGTCGAAATACAAGTTTTTATTCGAAAAATCACAATGGTGATTCGAATTCATCAAACATTGTTCAGGCTATTGCCCATGGCCAGCACGCACTGTTAATATAGTCGGCGAGACCAAGGGGTTAGACACTAAATCTTAAAGTACCTAATATATCTAATTTTGAAAAATTTTGCTTAATTTTACTAATATGTTACTAATTTTTACTAATATTGCTAATATTTTGTCGGGATTGCAGATATTTTGACGTTCATAAATGTCATTTGCCGGTTTGTATGAGAAGATTGTAATTAAAGACTTGTTAAGAATAGATCATTCTTCCAAAAAAAGATGGTTCCGTATATTGAAATTACATTAAATTAATAAATATTCATCAATTTTCGAAAATAAATGAGTTGAAAGTGTAAATTCAAGTAAATACGAGTAAAAATGTGAACTCTCATATAGATGGAAGTGATGCAAAAATTCTCCTAATATTACTAATATTACTAATATTCTGTTATTTTTGCTAATATCTGATTGGTGTCTTGCCCCAAGAGCGAAAAAATTTTCATCGAATTTTTTGGCACTGGTGAAATGTATGTAACATTTTATGTTCTATCGTAAAACAAACTGATCAATTTCGAAACCTCGAACTGGCACAACACTCACCAAAAGTAAAAAATGCAACAAGAAGAAAAAAACGAATTTTATTAGATTTAGCCATCACGATACGATTTGATGAACAATCGATTAAACTATGGTTTGAAAGAGATTCAGCACAGCCTTATATTCACAAATTTTGTCAATTTTAGGGACAAACACGTGTGTTTATTTTATAAATTTCGTTATTTTACCGTTGAATAATTCAATGGAGAAATATTATTGTTGAAACGAATTTTGTTATGACGAAATTGTTATTGTTCGGCTCCAATTCTAGGAATAGAATTGCGTGTTTATTTTATGAATTTCATTATTTTTGCCGTTGAATAATTCAAGGGAAAAATATTATTGTTGAAACGACGTAGTTGTTTTCGTTCGACTCCGATTCTAGGAATAGAATTGCGTGTTTATTCTATGAATTCCATTATTTTGCCGTTGAAAAATTCAATCGAAAAATATTATTGTTGAAACGAATTTTGTTATGACGAACTTGTTATTGTTCGGCTCCAATTCTAGGAATAGACACGTGTGTTTATTTTATGAATTCCATTATTTTGCCGTTGAAAAATTCAATGGAAGAATATTATTGTTGAAATGAATTTCGCTATGGCGATCTTGTTTTCGTTCGACTCAAATTCTAGAAATAGACACGTGTGTTTATTTTATGAATTCCATTATTTTGCTGATGAATAATTCAATGGAAAAATATTATTGTTGAAACAAATTTTGTAATGACGAACTTGTTATTTTTCGGCTTCAGTTTCAGGAATAGAATTGCGTGTTTATTTTATGAATTCCATTATTTTGCTGTTGAATAATTCAATGGAAAAATATTGTTGTCGAAATGAATTTTGTAATGGCGAACTTGTTATTGTCGTCATTTTCGTTGTTCCCTCGGTAATGTTTTCGGCTGCAATTTCTTCTTCCCTTGAATGGCGGCTATTCCAAATTGCAAATTATTTGACGTTTCACAATCGTGGCGACTTCGAATTAAGCATACACATTACACATTAATTTGAAACCGTTTCCACAGATTTCTCAAAGAAAATGTGAAATGGCGTAGATTTTATGTTAAGTGTACAATTGGCATGAGAATAGCGTTAATCAAATGCATATTTCTGAATGGGATGTTTGATGTATGGGCTCAGGCACATCAATTTCGTTTTTATGAGAAAGAATATTATAGACATGAAATAATGCAAAATCCATTTGAAAATAAATTAAGAGGTTTGTTTGAAATACGCGAATCATGTTTTTATTTAGAATAAAAATCATGAATTATAACTTAATTAAATTTATTTTGGTGGCGCACGGTATCTGATCTCAGATGGCCGTTAAATTTACGGGCGTTTAGACTATAATTCTAAAGGACTTGTTGCAGCTTATCCCTATGGCATATGTGCTAATTTGGTTTGTGTCTCAACTAAAGCTCACTTATATCAGTGTCGGTATCCATTGCCTAAAAAAATCTCAACGACGATAGCACCATCTAAATTCTATATACGCTATTGGAACTAACATTCATTCACAGAAAACATGCACGCGGTGGATGATGAATGAATATTAATTTCTAAAGCGTATATAGAGCTTAGATGGCGCTATCATCGGTGAATTACGCGCTAAAAAATTGCAATGGAGACATATAGATTGAATACCCACACTGACTTATATCTGTGAAGGTTAACATATATCTGTAAAAGTGTCTTGACTAAAATTGGTGTGCATGAATAATGAATAGGGATCGATTTTATCATATTTGAAACAACTTCTTTCCGTATAGTCGGGGGGGAGTATAGACAGTAGACCTGTTCAAAAAAAAAAACAAATTTCTGCAAATCGTCGACAACTTGGGTTTTTTTAAGTTTTAGCCAAAAAAAAAAACGATTGGCATCAAGAAATTTTTTTCGGTACATGGTCGATTGCTAAGCGCATATGCTGGTCCGGGCCAAAATTTTGGTGAAAATTTTAAATTTTTGTTTTTTTGACTAATTTCTCGCAAACATAGGTGGGTGGCTTGTATGGTGGCATATGTTCAGTTTGACCCAAGCTATCACCCTGAAAGACTTGTAGCCCTTGATCTTTATAATATATGGAGCTACAATCACCTGAACCAAAAAAAAAAAAAATCGGAAAAAATCGATGAAATCGGTTTTTTAATTTTTCAATCTAAATTCCTAAATCATCAAATTTTTAGGCCGAAATAGTCTATATTACTCAGTTATAGTCTTAAGTTTCCCATTATTTTATCGCAAGACAGATTAAAACACTTGATATGAGCTTTTCGCTATATAACTCTCAAAAATAAGATTATCTTGCACTAAATTCGAAAATCACATTTTGATATGAGAAATGGAGAATATTACACTATAACTACGTTAGAAAACACAAAATTTCGAGCGCTCAACCGTAATTTTTGACAAAATGCCCGACGTAAAGACATAATGCTCTATATAAAACGGTTTTATGTCTTAATGTTTCACATCAAGCAATATTTATCTGACTTCCTTGAAAACTAATGGAAAATAATAATAATAATATTGCTCCTTGTTATCATTCATAGTTCATAGTTTAAACGGCAAGGTTCTACAATATACAAAACATAATATACATATAATAATAATAATCAAAATATTAAATCAATGTCACCCAAAAAATCAATGTATAATTTAAAAATGTTCTCGAATCGATGGATTATTATGTAAAAAGATAGCCATTTATCATAAATTCTGATTTGTTTTTATTTTATTTATTTATTTTTTTTTTAATGTTAAATAACCAACGACTATTGTTTATGACTATAAATTAATTGACTCTACAATCCTAATACAATGCTGTATGAAAAGTTTCAATTGATTAACATTAATATTCCCTTTGAATATGAATAAATCTGAAATATTATCAAATGTATAATAATGTATTATGAATGATGAATGATGAATGAATCGATCCACAGACTCAGATGATCTACAAAGCATTTAAGATTGATTTTGTTGTGTGCCGGATTCGATTTTGGTGACACAAATGAAACCACTTCGATAAAATTGTGGTATTGCAATGAATTCGTTGTGATTGACATCGTTACGCATATCAGCGTATCTTCGAATTGCGCTCACTATTTTGCCTGCAAAATAATAATGAATTTTTACTTCCGGTGAACGGTAAATAATTTGATTAATAATAATAAAAATTGGCATACCCAATACGTTTGCTTGATGAAAACGCTTATTTTCGATATTCAAAATATTTGTTAAGCTTCCATTATATGGTAATCGTGATAGAATGTCTTGTACCGGAATTTGTACCCATTCGATTGGCTCTTCGGAGGCCTGCAAAATGAACATCAATAAATTTTAGACAAAACATAATTCGATAAAAATAATAAAAGACAGATGTTTTATGTCGATTTCACAAGCTTACCACAAAAAATCGAACATTAACATTCGAACAGGAGCGTTCAATGGCCGACATTACAGCCCTGTAATTGGAATTCAATTTCGAGACATGAATTAAATATTCGGGAATATTCATCGAAGAAACGCCACTTTCATCAATTTGCAGTGCCTCTTGTAATACCGTCATATTTGGAAGAACGTTAATGGTTTTCTGAAAAGCATTCAAAAAAAAAAAAAAAGAAGAAAAATCATTCAAAATTGTCATGTCCGATTGAGTCCAAAATGTTTACTTACAAGTGCATTGGCTATTGTATCATGACTACAATAACTACTACGAAATGTGACTGAATTCGAATCAATATTCTGTTCGCCCTTTGGACCATAAAAAATGTCATTATTCGATAGTGTCGATGTTGGTCGTTGACCGTCATCAAATGATTTCGATTCATCGGAATGGCATTCGTTTCTTTGGTTTAGCATATCTTCATGTGCCGATGAAAATGGCATGAAGCACATTTTTGAACTAACATGCATGGTACTCGAATGACTGGATGTTGATGGCGTCACATTTTCACTATTCAATAGGGATGTGGATTGTGATTCATCATTGATTTTCCAACGTTTGTTATTGTTGGCACTCCATGAATTATCATTGAAAATTATCATGCCATTTGATTGGTTGTGATGTGAACAAGATGGTTGAGATTCATAATTAAATTGCATCGTCTCATTTCCATTGGCAATTGCTACGGTGGGCTTTGTTTTAATAGCACGATTATTATTGGATCGGCTTGTCTTTGGTATGGTGCCGGTGTATTTTGTTGTTGACAGTGACACAGTTTTGTCATAATATGCATTTTGTTGTCCACCTTCAATGCTAACTGTTGACAAAGTGTCCGAATTATTCACTGATTTGTTATTTCCTTGTTCCATCGATTGCCAATTCAATTGTGGATTATTGTTTTCCATTCGAAAATCGTTTTTGCAATTGGGGCTGTTTGCAAATCGATCCGTTTTAATTGTATTGTTTGGTTTTGCTATGTTTATATCAATGCCATTGATACGTCTTTCATGTGTTGCCAACCATTCTGATCCGGAAAAATTAAAATTATCCACCGAAACATTAAATAAATGTGTTTCATTGTTGTGTGAATGTGATGGCATCACCTCAAATGTGGTAGCTGACTGATCAAAATGTAATGATGACACAGCCACTCCAACCCGTTTGGGTAATTCATTTTCGTTTGCGTTTTCTTGTTCAATTTCCGATGCTGGATCTGGTTCAAAATCCATTTCCAAATAATCAGTTTCATCGTCAGCATTCACATTGTCGACTGGCTCAAAATTTGCACCACGATATGCATAAATAATGTCATCGGAATTACTTTCATCATCTGACACATGATTCAATTGTTGATCCGAAAAATTTAATCGTTGTACCGAATCATCACTAACAAATGAAATATTATCAGTGGAATTATTGTCCGACACATCGCTACCATTTGACTGATTGTCATTTCGTAAATAGCTCAAATCGACTAATTGCTCCGGTTGTGAACCAAATGTATCGTCAAAATTGACACATTGTTGTAACACATCTGCGGATCGATCGCCATTATTCGATTCCTTTTGTATTAAATTATTTTTTGTCAAGAGTTTTGTTTCGTTTGTTGTTTGATTTGCATCGTCCATTTTTTCATTGTTATTATTATTGTTTGTTTTATTGCATGAATTATTTAAAGCGACGACATTTATTGCAAATGCATTGCCATCATGCATTGTGTATATATGTTTTGGATTTTCATTGCCAAATTTGCGATCCATTGCAAATGTCATTCAATTTCCAACGGAGAAACGCACTTTTTGGGATTATTGTTCATTTATTTTGCTTGCATTTTGCTCAACAAATATCCACATATAAATATCGATGGTTCACACATTTTCAATTCATTTTTCAAAAAGTTTATCATCAAAATAATAGTTTTTCAATCCACAATATTCTTATCAATTTCTTTCATTCAACTTTTTTATTAATTTATTATTTAATTAATTTTTTTTTATCTTTTACACTTATCTTAACTTAGGCTATCGCATGACACAATATTCTGTATTAATTGTTTTTGGCAGGGAATTTCATTCGTTTGTTTTTTTTTGCTGAATGATTATTTTTCAGGACACAAAATATTTTCGTAGCAAATAGTTTTTTTTCTCTGTTTCTTGCTCTTTGGTCTGTCGTCTTCAATTGGCTATGATTGCATATGTATACACAATACACAAATATACAAATGAAATTTATACATTGAATTGAATCACCTAATGACAGACATTGACAACAACAAAATTCAGAAAATCACCATCTATCCATACACACATTTACAAATAACAATAATAATAATAATAATCTGTTGAATTTTTATGTGTGAGCAGTAAGCATTGAATCGCAGGCCGCTGTTTGACACTTCAGTTTTTTGTTTTTAACTTTTAATTTGCGTCGCAGGGTTCAAACATTACATTTACGTGTGCATCGATTCACTTGCTCAATTTTTGTTTAATTTATGTTTACTTTTGGAGCTCGAACCATTTCATCGATGATAATTTTCTATCACTTAAAATTTATTTTTTCAGACCATTTTCTGGAATTGTTAATCATTTAAAAATATTTTCTTTTATTCACTTAATTTTATTTACTTTTTGTCAACGAGTCATCGAAGCGTTACGCCATCTAGTGAAACTGTATTTAATTTCACCATTGATTTCAATTTTTCCATCTGTGACATTCTCACCACATTCGTTTATTTAGCTATTCAGTTTGACTGTTTCTCGCCACTCAAAGAAGTGTCTGAAAGCAAACAGTTTGTTTTCGTTTTACATGTTCGTTGGATTTCGATTAATAAAAACCAAAATTAGCAATTAATCGGAATTTTTGTGCTTTTTTAAAATTAATAGAAAAATGTTAAGTGTTGTGGAAAATTTAACGTATGGAACAATACCATTGATTAATCATCATCATCACCATCATCATCATCATCATCATCAGCAGCAGCAGCAAATTGATGCATTCACATTGCCAGGTTAATATTTGATTTGAGAAAGAAAATCTCAATGTTGTTGTTGTTGTTGGTTTTTTATTCGTGTGTGCTGCTCGATAAATATTCGAGATAGTTGTCCTCAGTGGCATTTAATCTTGTTTTTAACCGTAAAAGAGTTAAATACATGCATACGTGCACCGCTAAACATAAGTTCCTATTGTGCAATGCATTTGAATGCCCTTGCATGAGTGTGTTTGTGTGTGTGTGTTTATCTGTGCGTGTCGGTAAACAAACTAATTTCAAGAAAGTTTTCGATTACATTGAATTTGTGATATTATTTATCTTTATCTGTGTGTGGTGTGTGTGTGTGTGTGTGGATTGTGGATAATTGATATGGGAAAAATTCTCATGCGCCTATGCTATCGATACAAAATACAAAAATAAAGAAGAAAAACACAAATTTTGTCAACATATATTGATCGAATCCGGTTTTTGTTCATTGTTTTCATTCAATGCAGAGATCCTTTTGGGCCGGTTTTGTATGAATTTTTTTTTTTCAACGTTTCAATTCATTGCCTATTTTCTTATTGTATTTGCTTCAATTGCAGTTTGTGCAGCATATCAATGGCATCTTGAACCAAATAATGAGAGAAAGTGCAATGATTTTTAATTATTATCGCAATTGCTATTTATTATATTAAACTGAAATCAAAGTAATTGGAACCTCGATATTATTCATAATTCATTATTCAATTTGATTTCAAATCTATTCGATTTCTTCAACAACATTGGCATCAGAATTGGCTTTGCTATCTCTGAGATAAAGAGAAAGGAAATGAACAATTTGATGGGAATATGAATAACGTTCGACAAGAAACAAAGGTGAAAGAAGAAATTCCAACAAAATAAATCAAGAATAATTTAAATGACGGTGTGCCAGTGAATGTAAACAACCAATGGACGAATAGTTTTCTTCTTTTTTTGTGTGTTTTTCTCATATATTGTATGTTCAATGTATTCCCTCAATAAATCGGCTATAGATTCCTGTACATTTCAATTTAAGTGTATGTGTATTTTGTATATGGATTATATACTGGCTTCGAGTACTTCAATCCACTATTATGCTATTCCGATTGCGTGTGCTTGTTTCTTGTTTACGATACAATTTTTGTTTCTTTTTTGAGTCCAATTATCCAGAACCAGAATTGTGTCGGAATGTTTCAAACCCTTTTTGGATAAGCGATTTTTTGATTGGTTTCGATAAATTCTCACTGAAACACATTCCAAGTTGAAATTATAGTGGTGTCGAAGTTCAATTGAATCCACAATAACATCATGAATACTGTTTAACAGGCACGCATAAGCTGAAATGAGAATAATGCTTCAATTAATTTATAATTCAAAAAAAAAAAAAATTCCGCCACTTCGAATGAAGTGATTTTAATTTGTTCAAACAAATTTCAAAATATAAAATGTATAAATCGTTTAAGATGTTCAATCGTCAAATACCCTTGATTTGAAGCATTCAGCTATTTCTAGCGCGGAAATTGTACAAAAGGTTAAACGAATCAGATTCACAAAACCGGCAACTTCTTAAAGTGACAGAAATACTTCAAAGTTTATTGTGATTGTTCGCAAAAACTTATCCAGTTTTCAGTATTCGATTAACGATAAACATAATATGAATCGCAATTTATTCAAGGCGTTGGTACTAACGAAGAACGTTTCTTTGTGAACTTTAAATGGGTGATGTGAACCAATGTATCAAAACTCTTATCAAACAATTTCGTCAATCAAATGGCTCACTATGAAGATTGTGTGTGTCTTTCCTGCATAAAAAACCAGTTTCATCCAATGTTTGGTCCAAAATATGTATTATCTAATGCTATTTAACTATTTTGTTTTCATTCAGAAATGTCACCCGAACAACAGAAGAAGCTGATCGAAATTCGCCGAAGGAAGCAAGAACTACTGCTCGAAATTCAAGTAAGTAAATGAATAATTGATTTTTAATTACTCATTATGCGTGATGAGGCCTCCACGTAGATGTTTGCGTTTATGTGTCGGTGAATTTCATAATAATAATATGTTAGAAGTGAAAAAATGAATGAATATCAATAATAATCAGCGAACAAACAGACAGTTATGAAAATGGCTGTCAAACTTGCAGAGTCAATAAATCAACGTCAGAATTGTAATAGCAAAAATGCAGGCTTTGTGCGACGATTGAGAATAATTTTCAATTGATATATTATCTTAAACTCGCTGATAAAATGATGTAAATGAAAATAATGATAATAATCATTGTAAATATTGCAGCAAAATTATTAAATATTTCAATGTTAAAATGTTTCGATGAATAAATATGCCCAGACTGAACTTGAATCTCATAAAAGTATTTGAAAAAATGAAAGGGGAAAAATAACAAAGTCTGTTGAAACGTTTGAAATTTCCAAAAATGGTTGAAGTTTTGGCGTATGATTACGTTAACCGCAAACACCTGGATATGAGAAAATATTTCAGAAATCTGTGGCAAATGGATTCAATTCCACAAGGAATTTTCTTTTGAGACAATGAAAATGACTTTTGCCATTTCTCGCCACCCTGATTCACATCTATTTTTCCATTCTCTTCACTTGTGTGTGTGTGTGTGTGTGCATTGTGTGGTTTTTTCATAATTTATTTTCCAAATGCCATAAATGCTGACAACCACACAATGCTTAGCATAAAGAACACACCAAAAAAAAAAAAATGCTTGAAAAGCATGAGGAAGGTTTTATGGAACACGGAACATCTAAACAAATGACTTATTCATGCAGAATACAGATATTTATTGTATCAATGTTGTGTGTATGTTACATTCCTGGCTTTCCCGGTGCTTTAATTTTTCAGCAATATGTTCGTTTGTTCGTTTCAACATTTTTATTGCCACTGAAATTTTTCAAAAACATTTTGATGTCATGCAATTTGACGGTATTTTGCCTATAGTAGTATACGAAATATGAAACACAAAAAAACAGATTCCTCGTGAAATAGGCAGCCGCTATTGTATTCGATTGAACAACTAGACTGTCGTTCGTGCGTTTTCACATTGTTATTTTTATGACTTTATTTTCGGGAAGGGAAACAATCTCAATCTTCTCGAACACAAACACATCTCCGGAACTCACACTCTGTACATTAATATCTTCAGGAAGAAGTAATCTTCTCTTTTCTTTTTTTTTTCTCTTCTTCTTTTTGATATAACAAAAATTAATGTTGCCACTCTTCATCTTCTTATGCCTAACTTCCATTCCGCTTGAGAAATCTTTTTTTTTTCTTCACCATTTGGTTTTGGAAAAGCAATTACGCATGGTATTTTGGCATCCGATGAAATGATCCACCAAATTTTCGTAAAGAAGAAAAATTGCTGGATTTTAAAATTTACATTCATTTGATATTATTATTATTATTATCACATTTTACTGTTTTCTTGTCTTTGTCATCATATAGCTGCGATTTGATATTCGATTCTTTGATGAACAAAAAAAATAAAAATGAATTGAACGGATGCCATTGCAAAGCTGGCAAAAATGGTTCGATGCGATCGAACCACACATTTCTTTTGTGTTTATAAAAATAATAATAATAATCTCTTCGCTCTCCTGTCTATAGACAGGATATGTATACATATTGGTGGAAATTGTATAGTGTCAATAAGCCGGTAATAAGGGATACTCGTTTAAATGTGTTTGCCTAATGGGCGTAACGGAATTGAAATTTATTTCGCATTAGAATGGAAAGAGACTATTCAAGTCATTTAAAGTGCTAAAACAGTAGCCGAATATTTCATATCGATAAAATTTCGTAAAACGAGTTCGATTTATTTTGATGATGAAGAAGAAAACCCTCTTTATGTTGGTCCCAACTGTTACTTCAATATAATGTTTGTGGCCTGCTTCTTCTTCATGAAGATGGGCTCGATGAAGGGCTAATGCACCTCATGTTATACATTTGTGCCTTTGTTCATGTTCAGCTCTCCTGTGTGAACGTAAAGTTCAACCAACCTTGTCACCAACATCCCAAAAGTCATAAATCTTTTCAATACACTAAACTTTCATCCAAATTCTATTCGTAGGTTTTTTTTTTATATACACCGTACAGGGCTTTTGTCATTGCCGTTAGAAAACACAGCTTTAACTTATGAGCTAGCGTTGAACGTTCTATTCCAAATATCCATCCGTAAATATTGTCGCCTTCGAAGGAGAATAAATTTTCGACATTTCGTACAGTTTCTTGTTAATCGAAAATGTTGGAAAAATATTATAATGCACACTGCACACTGCACACACAACATAAAAAAACTACAAATCTATGATAGCAATGTCCAAGGCCATTGAAAATGAAAACGAACATGGAAAACGGCAACACCTCGCCAGACAGCAACATTTTATGAAAATTTATTTGTTCTCATTTTGCAATCATTGTGCAGAATGTATATAAATTGCTCTCGTCTAGCACACTGAATACTGAATACCGATATCGAAAAAATACTCTCCGTTGGCACAGCATGCTCAATGTTCTATGTTCATGCACTTCAGTTTTGCCAATACGATCTATGAACATGCATTAACTATGAATGAATTTTGAAATGTTCATTGTATGTTTTTGGCATAACGACTTCCATTTAAATTCGACACAACATTCTGTCGGTGCCCACTCTCTATATTTCCCTTATATACAGAACCTACAATTTTAATAGCATAATTACGACCGTATTTGTAAAACGATGGAAAAATTCAAAAAGAAAATGCCAGTGACAATTAAATTCAATTAGGAAGCATTATCGCAGAACTTAATGCATGCAAAATGAACGATAATAAAGTTTACAAGTGAAAACTAGGAGAGCGAATGCCTGCTTGTCGCTTAAAAAAATTATGATTCGTAATTCTTTGTCAATTTTTCGGATCGTTTGATTCAGAATCTTTGAATTGGATTGAAAGAAAATTGTTTCCGTAATCGCTGTTTGCATCAAAACAGCATTTTAGTCATTCATCAAGTTTGGCCGGTCTTTTAACTGCTCCGTGATAACAAACCGTAAATATACGATCTAAGATAGAAAAATTCAAATAGAATTCATCTGAAAAGCACAATGATTCCCTTCCGGCGACTACTTTTACACCATTCCTTGATACGAGAAATAAAAGCCCATAAGAACAGGTAGCTCTTGAGCAACAAAGAGAAAGATAGCAAAAAAACAAAACGTGTTGTAATGCAATTTATTCATTTTTGCTATGCATTGGACGTGAATTGAAAACTATTGCATATTTGCAAGATAAAAAGAAATCTATCCGTTGAGTCAGTGAATTTATATTTCACAACGCTTCATTGATTCGTTTCAATGGCGATAATGGGGCAATGCAATTGATAACAGTCAGCAATTGTCGAGCAACCAGAAATTGCAATTGAAGTAAATGATATCGATGAAAATATCCACTTGAATTGCTTCTTTTTGCTTCTCATCCATTTATATATTCCTATTCAATATTGATATCGAATCGATTTCACTATTTTCCAGCAACAAGACAACACTAAACAGCCCGATATCGATGTGTGAAGTGAGAAGAGACACTTAATTCACTAAATTCAAACAGCATAATGTAACAATAAGACTCTACTTATATTCACAAATTGCATCGCAACCAGGCATTTTGATGCAATAGAAAAATCTATGATGAATTGATCGTGTGCAAATAATGTGAATAGTTGAAGCTAGACACAAAAATAAACCAAACCAACAAGAAATCATGATGCAATAAAAAAAATAACCACAAGAATTCCTGTACTTATTTTGCACTTTGCACAAATTTCTTCCCGTCTATTTGATTTGTGTGCACATTTATATTTCATTTGCAGTTTATTCAGTTGGTTTCGGGAAAGAGAGAGAGAGAAAGAGAGTGAGAGCGAGAGAGAGAGAGAGAGAGAGAGCGAGAGAGAAAAACTTCTTTTCATTTTTTTAGTAGTTTGGCAGTGGTTACTCGTCGCTCAGAACTTGTTCTATGAAAAAATTCTTTATTAAAAAGTACACACGATGCCTTACTCCGGCTCGCATTGAGCCTGTTATGTGACAAGAAGAAATGTTTGTGTCTTCGTTGAGCGTGTGAAGTGAAAAAAAAATGTTGACATATCGACAGTTGTTGTCTTGTTGATAGAAAAATTTATATTTTTATTGTTGTCACTAGTATGTATCTTCAGTGTTTACGCAATGGGCTGCAGTCTATGTCTTTGCGTCAGAACGTGTACGAACCGTATTCGAAAGCTCAAAGTGTTCGGCTAAAGTGGCAACGCGCAACACACAACACATGTGCATCATCGTTCGTCATCCGTTAGATCAAACGGATGGATTTTTTTCTTCCAATTGGATTCAACTGAATGCGGTAAACTTAACTTCTGAAATATATCGCACCCAAAAAAAAAAACAAAAAAGAAATAACCGCAACGCCGCATTCTACACTAAAAGCATTCGTTGTGTTTGTTTTTATTGCGGTGTGTCCGCATTCTGAATATTTTCTCAATGATTCTGCAGTCGTTTGTGAGCTTGTGGCGAATTCAGTCGCCACGGCATTTTTCTCTCTCTCTCTTCAAATTTTACATTATTTCCGATTGTATTTGTTTTTATTGCAAACTTTTTGTCGCCGAAATTCTTTTAAAATTTTAGCAATTGAACGGAAAAATTTGGACGAACGTTGATTAAGAAATAACAACAATAAATAATTTCGAATCGTGAATAATATTGTTATGAATGAGTCACGCTTCACTCATATACATGTGATTAGTAACCGTTTTGCGAATCATCAAAGTGATAAGAATTTGAGTAGCTTATGAAAGAAATTTCCCAAATGTGATTGAGTTGTTTTCTTGTTCTGGTGGTTTCAAGTGTTTGTCTGTGTGTATGTATCAGTCACTCATTGCGATGATGATTTGAACAATAAATTAGTTATTATTATTTTTGAAAAACCAACAAAACCAAGTGCTTTTGAATGATGCGCGAATAAATCGGACGAAGCATCCGAGTTCAAATACAAAGTGTTAAATCATACAGCCCACGGCTGGACTTTTTGAATTAAGCAAAAAGAACATTAACGCGACATTTTTTGCCGCTGAATTATTATTATTGGTTTTGTATCTCTCGAAGTGAGCGCAAATTTTTTCGATACCAAAATCTACTGATGATAACAGAATATTCTATTCGCCCGCCTAAGAAACGGAGGAAAGAAAGAAAGCATCACAAAAAAACTCCAAGTGTGCAATATTATTATTTTTTATTTTCAATTGGATTCTGTGCAAAGGAAAACGCAAACAAAAAATGATTCGTGGCGTATGATATTATTCTTCGTGTCTGTGCAACAAATTTTAAATTGACTTTCTACATTTATTATTCAAATCTGGTGTTGATTTCAGTTTTGCCGTAAAAAGAGAAAAAAAACAAAAAAAAATTATATTTGATACGACAGAGATAGATTGACATACAAAGACGAAGAATTCAAATCGGAAGTGTGGAAAAAGAAACAACAACAAAAACTCTTTGGGAAATGAAATTCCCAAAAAACTGAACATTTATTGAAATTCCCAAATGTTGTTGAATATGTTTTAAATCGCAAACAAAAATATCGTTTTTGAGGTTATTAGTGAAACGAGATTGGAACAAGCGTTTCAAATTCCGAGGCATCATCTTCACTAAATTGCAAATGAGCGAAGCCTGACAGCTTATCAGCTACGCGAATAAAAAATAAATCTCTCTATATTGGTGACTGGTGACGCAAACCATTGAAGAGGTATTTATTGAATTCTTTATAATTTCTGTTACTTTGTATTTCTTTCCTCAATAATATTCTATTTGTCGATCGTCGATTGTTGTCGATTCATTAGAAGTGTAACGTGTCGAACGAACGAGTAGGCAGCTATTGATGGACTATGAGTCAAATGTGTTTATCGTTTTATGTGATTACAATTTGTTAACGACTCTTTGTTCTGGAATTGATTAACGATCTGAAATTTCCATTTGCATTTCTGTGCCATACAAAATTCAATAAATTTATGGTTTTTGCATTTGATTTATTCATTGTTCGAAAACCACGAACAGAATGCTATCGGCTTCCGTATACATATGCGCATCATTTGATTTGATTGGAATTAAAAAATAATTTTCAATATAGATTAAGCAATGTTCGCGCCATTGTATTCAAATTCATAAATTTAAATCGTTCGCTAAATGAATACGTTGAAAAGTGGTGATTTAAATTGGGCCATTTTGTAAAGTGAATTAATCAAAACCACCAGATATCCATCGACATTCGATGATTGCATTCATTGTATAATTACTTTTTCCATTAAACACCAATTCATGCACACGGCGAATCTATTTTAATTTCAATTTAAAATTTCATTGGATTCAATTCACACGGGATCTAATTGCACTTATAAAATAATAATAAAATGCAATGCTTACAATGGCGACGAATAACGAAATATTGCATATTGTATGAGATGGTGATCATGCTGTCCACGATGTGCAATGCTTTGCAAAACAAAGTGAATTGTATAAGCGGTGGAATCGGCTGAGAGTTAATATAATGTTATACATGTGAAAATCATAACAACGTTAACCAACAAGTTAATTGTTTGTATGAATCATACTTCATTGCTGCCTAGTTGGCTCAGGCAAAACACAAATAAACACTCGTTTACATATTACACATGTGTACGGCATAATGTCTAAAGGTTCTTCATTACCTGCATTTGTTTTTAATTCGTCGTTTTTTCCCCCCTCTCATTTCACTCTTTCATTTACCCAACAAACATCAAAGTGAATTTTTAATTATTTAATATTTTTTATTTTTATTTTTCATTTTCTTTTCGTTTAACTTCGTTCAATATCTATGTATAGAACGTGGCATTTAACTTGCAAAGCGTTCAAGATGGTTTTCAAATTCAGGGGAAAAATTGTTGCATTAAACAAAACGATTTGTTTTTGGTGTGTTTGCATGGAAATATTAGATATAGATAACAGTGCGACATTTTATAAAATTTATAACCATTTACAATCGCATATTTTTCACATCACAGTCTTCCGATTTCGATTTTATGCATTCAAAGTAATTTGTATCGAAGCAGAGAATCCACAAATTGTAATCGACCGAAACTGAAAATTGCATTAGGAAATGGCACAACACAAACATTGAACGTTGATTTTTATTTGTTTTCCTTCATTACCTGCATTTGTTTTTAATTCGTCGTTTTTTCCCCCCTCTCATTTCACTCTTTCATTTACCCAACAAACATCAAAGTGAATTTTTAATTATTTAATATTTTTTATTTTTATTTTTCATTTTCTTTTCGTTTAACTTCGTTCAATATCTATGTATAGAACGTGGCATTTAACTTGCAAAGCGTTCAAGATGGTTTTCAAATTCAGGGGAAAAATTGTTGCATTAAACAAAACGATTTGTTTTTGGTGTGTTTGCATGGAAATATTAGATATAGATAACAGTGCGACATTTTATAAAATTTATAACCATTTACAATCGCATATTTTTCACATCACAGTCTTCCGATTTCGATTTTATGCATTCAAAGTAATTTGTATCGAAGCAGAGAATCCACAAATTGTAATCGACCGAAACTGAAAATTGCATTAGGAAATGGCACAACACAAACATTGAACGTTGATTTTTATTTGTTTTACCTTAAAAAAAAAAAAAAAAAACAAAAAATAAGCAAACTCTCTTTCATTTTGTAATTCGTAGATTCTTTTATTGGCTTCAAAATGAATATTTACGTTACGTGAATTGATTCACAGAGAACGGAGACTCGATTTCGTTCACTTATAAAATTCAGTGACTCGTTTGAATATGCTTGAGCCCATTTGAATTTGGTGGGCCGATTACTCAACTTTTGGTTGTATGTGATCGTAACGACAACAAATAAAATCGCGACCAACAAATGTGAACACATTGTGAATAGTTAAGCGTTGAACAACAATCAACGATCACAATAAAATGCAAACGATTTTAATCAAGTCGCTACATTTTTTTTTAGAGACCAAAATTCTTTAATGTTTTTTAGCCAAAAATCAACAGACGACAGACTACATACACCAACGTTCAAATTCCTAACGATTTTTGTCTTGTTTTTTTTCAGTTTTTCGCTCCAACTGAAATCAAATGATTGTTTGTTTGTTTTTTTTTTTCATTGGCAATGTAAACAGTTGTTCTTAATCAAGTTTTCGTAAATTTCACATATATATGAGCCAGCCAAACAGCGTCGTCGGTTCCGATCCACATTTTTGTTCGGTGATTTTGAAATTTTATATTTGGATAGAAAGAGAACATATTTGGAATTGTTTATTATATATTTGATGAGCACACAGAACTATCATATTCATACAGACACGTATACGTAATGGGGAATCCGAGCGAGTAAAATTGGCTCAGCAATGGCATTCTTTTATTTTCATTATCGTTCTCGTTTTCATTATTTGTTGCGTTTTTATTTTTGTTCTTTTGGTTAATCAACCGTTTGTCATTCCATTTTCGCTTTGATCAATCCGCAAAAGAAATGCGAGTTTGTTGTAAATTGGCCGTGTTGGTTATTTACTGTGAGCATTAAAGGAAACAGAAGAATAAATATCATTGCTGGAGTTTGAAGCTTGGAGATGATGTGTCATTTTTATCAATTGGCTCTTTGGTCGTCTCATATGTAACCGCAAATCGCAAACTGCTCATCCATTTGAAGAAAAAATAAATTGAATCGGAGCTGTGTGCTAATGATGTCTATTAATCGTTGCACACCATTTACCTGATAATTTATATGTGTGCGCACAACAGCAAACAGAAAAAATACACAAATAGCATTCGGCATTCAGCATTCAGCGCTCACAAATGAAATGATAAACAAACGGCAAAAGATGAAAAGGGATAATTACAACAATGTTTCAGCCAATATCACGATTACATTTCAAGGCATTTTAAACATTTTGTTCGTTCCGTTTTTGTTCATTTTCTTGAGAGAATATTTTTATTTTTAGAATGTTATTTCCACTGATCGATAATAATAATAATCGATTGTGTTCATCAATAATTTGCGATGCATTAAAATTGTTGTTGATTGTTGCGTTCGGACGGGCAACTCTTTTGCATTTTTAATCGTTAGCATGTTTATGCTATGTAATGGCCAAAGCTCCAAGAGAATCGAGAAATAGAAATGATATAACAAAATTGACGACAAACAAACTGTTTTTTTTTTTTTCAAAAGAAGAAGAAAAATGAAAAGTCATTCCTGACATTGCTGAACTTTGTGTTGCCATGAGATTTTTAATTGCATCATCGAAATACAAATATTATTGTATATTATTTTCACATTGACTCACTAACGACGACGACTGACGACTGACGATCGTTTCCTAATTTGTTTATCTATTGACACAGGGCAATGAATACACGCTAATTGAGCTCAGCCGATTAGACACAGCTAAAGTTTCCAATCATTTTGTCGAGATTGGATTCAAAATTATTATTATGATACAGTATACAGTAAATAAAGATTCCTCACGCATAAAATTATCCCTGCAGCGCAACGTTTTCATGTATAATCAGAGTTGAAGAACGAAAAAAAAAAATTGGCTGAGCAAATATTTGCAATTAAAAATTCATATTTGCAAACAATGAACATTCAACGTCGAGCGCTCTTTTCTCTCACCCTCTCTCTCTCTCAGTCTCTCATTTGTGCAATATTGTACTTATATATACAATATACAATGTGCTGAATCAGACAGTGCAGAAAAACGACCAAGAAAAAAAAAAAATACAACGAAACAAATCCAATAAACAATGCTTGCTCATGAATCAATAACATGCAAAACACTTATGATAAACCGTGTCATTGTCGAGTGCAAAGCACAAAATGGTTTTGAATATAATCTGCTGATTTCAGTAGATCATTCATCAGCCGTCAAGTGGCAGCAAATGGGCAAAAATGATTGCGAGAAAAATTGAAAAACCTAGCTCGTAATTGAAATTCATGTTCGGCACGTTCAATTTGAACGTAAATTTTGTGGCAGTTTCTGTGTGCGCCTGTGTGTATTTGTGGGTTTCAATTACTGTAATACATTTAGGCAAATCAACCAATGGCCGCAAGCCGTTCGTTTCATTTTAATTTTGTTTAATTTGTCCGCTTGGCTTCTTTGTCCGCTTTTCAGCTGATGTTTCGTGAACCACACAAATTTATCGGCCCATTTTTTGGCTGTAGTTAGCATGCCATTCAGTTGCTCTTCATTCACTATAACTCTGTGTTAAACTGGCACATTTGGCACTAATGCCAACTAATGCATTGCACTAAAATAGAGAAGAGGAAAAAAACCATTTCATAAAAATATATCATTTTGGCATTGCCAGGCATTACATGCAAATCACAAAAGGCATTCCAATTTGCAATACGCATACAATTCATAAGCGCAAAATGCCTACCGAATAGCGAACAATGCTTGCCATTAAATGAAAATTTATTTGTCCAAAGTGCAAATGATTGCAAATCTAAACAAACGCCGACATTCAAACTTGGAAAACATTCACTACTACTGCATAGGAATATGAGAGAGAATGCAAACAATTGACGTCGATTAATGTTCGCGATATGTTTAAAAATGCATAGAAAATGATTGGTAATGAAATGAAACCCATTAATATTGTCTTGCAAAATGAAAAGTGTTCACTTTCTTGTCATTCAGGGGAATTACAACTGAAAGCGAGAATGAATTTTTCATAAAATTTTTTCCTTTTCGCCAGTTTCTTGTTAACGTCGCAATTTAATAATAATAAATAATGATAAAGCCATAAAATCCGGATGGTAAATTAGAATAACATTGAGATAAAATCAGTAATTTCCATTATTTTGTTGTATATAGCAATCTTTAATGCCGAATGCTCATTTCCAGTCTCTGCTCCGATTTTTAACATTATAAATATTTTCAAGTGGATCAGATTTCATTCGCGCTAAGTTAGTAAATACGCATCGTTGTAAGAAAAATCGTGCGTTCATTTGAAAGAAGAACATAAAAAATTAGGATTCTCAACGATAAAAAGGCCTAAGCGAGTTTTTCTTTGCCATTTACATGACTCGAATTTCGATGGAAGACTCGGTCTTCCAAAGTCATGCAAAGCACATTATCACAATACATAGCAGACGACCGAAAATAAAATGAAAATCTATTGAATTGTTGGAAACAACATTTGGTGTTGACTCATTTCAGAGTAACCAATACACCGAATCATCGGCTGCTATTATCATTATTAACATTATTGCCCAACGAACATTTAACAGATGACATGCTCAAATTTATGGCCACAATTAAAATTCATTGGATTTTCAGCTTTCAACTATAGATATTAGATTCTCTTTCACCCGTAAACTGATTTTGCTTGGTCAAGATCCCAAAATTCCGTAACTAAGGGATGAAACTATGCATTTCAGCACAAAATGATAATATCGTAATCGACAATAACCAATAATAATAATAATCATAATAATAAAGTGTTATAGTTAAATAATTGATTTCGATTTTTCCACTGCTCCGTATGTTCCATCGTTCATCGCTATAAAGATAGAATAATGGTTTGTGTGGAAAAATGAACAAATCTATGTGGTTTGCAGTGTGCGTTATGTGCGATGCATATAAAATTGACATTTTGACTACTATTTATGGTGCGGGTGATTGTTGTTGTTGTTGATACGAACGAATCGGGAAAACATGAATTAAATCTTTCGATTCATTGAATTTGTTGGGTGAATCGTTTTAAAATTAAATTTTTCATTTCTCGTTTCGTAATTGAAAATCGAAAAATCATGCGGAAAAAAATCAATCAATGAAACAGCAAGAGATTATATCTCGTTGCGTCAGCGTTTTTATTGTTGCCAAAATCGAGGCCAAAATTCAATGGATATTTATCGAATGAATGGGATAAAATGTGAATTGTTTCCCGATAAATTGAATTTTAGCCCCAAAATTTCCTATCGTGTCACCGATGATTTTGTTATTATCGAGTCAATTCATACTCGCTAAATGTTATTTTGATTTTATTTTCCATTTTCGCAATGTGTCGTCCGATGATTCGATCAAACTTTTTTTTTATTTGGCCTGTCTATATACTGTTTTATAGTAACGACTTGGGTGAAGTTGATATTGCGCATCCATTTTCTGATTGAATCTACTTTTAGAAAATACAAAATCCTCGCCCCGAGCCCAAGATATGCGATGAGATGAAAAACAGCTCTGGCGACAATGGCATTTCTAGTTTCTATAAAATATACATTTATATTAACAATGTTCCTCAGTTCAAATTCAACCAAATGCGATTTTTGTGTATGGACGACCATTCTGAGTTCTTGGTCGTTACAACAAGTTTTGGGTTTACGATATTTAAACGGCAATCGTTGTTTTGTGGCGCAGTTGAAATCGGAGCGGATTTGTATATTTTTCATATTTGATGTGTCTGTGTCTGTTCAAGTAGAACAATGGTCCCCCAAATACTTTTATACTCATCAGACGCTCCCATTTCGATGGAAATTATTATTATGTATTACAATTTTAGTGGAAACTTCTATTTCGTTTCGGATTCGTAAAAACATTTTCGTAAATGTATGAGGGATTTAATTTCGCATTTTGGGTCCGATTAACAACGTGCAAGTTTTTCTCTTGCCCGGGAAAATACACATCTTGTTAGGTGTTAAACACGAATTCGGTTCAATTGGATGTTTCACAATCAAAGGTATTTATCAGAAAATGTTGCCGTTTCGTTCCGCTCATTTTCCGACCGTACTCCCGACTAATGGCAATAAAACACCAATTCAAACAACAACAAATTAACTAAATACATCAAATCCAAATGTTGAACAAGATTTTGTGTTTACGGGATCCATTCCATCTATCGATTACGAGTGGTGTTAAAATTAAGTGGATCCATTCTGGCCTTTTTTTCGATATCTCTTCAATTCGTTGAAATGGAAAGTTCATTGTGTTGAGGGTGAGATCCAAAAAATTATTTACGATTTTTGCTCGAATTCATTTCTCTTTTTCGATTTGTGTTTGTTCATTGTCTAATCAATTCGGTGATACGTTCATGAACAACCGGATCGAATGAAATGGAGAAAGTTGTATACACTTTATCACAGCATGTGATGCTTTGGGTTGCTATTGATGGGCATGTGTTGTTCATATGTTCAAGTTTTATCGTCAGCCATTTTAAGGGATGAAATAGTTATTTTTGAGCAACGATACATTGAGACACGTTTTATATATATGTTTCAGTAAAAGACTGATGAGCAAAAAAAAACAAACGATAAATAAAGAAAACAAAAACGGAAAATGCGAATAATGATCTCAGACTTGGTAGGAGCTGGGAATGCATAAGAATCGTTGCAAAATGAGTGAAAAAAAAATCCCCAAATCGAACTTTACAACACAGTATAAAAGCGAAAATAAGTGCGCGTTCTCTTTTCCCCATTCCGATAGACTTTTCAGGGTTCTTTAACCGAGAATAGCGGCACAAGTAAAAAGTAAATACTTTTTCGATGCTGATGGCGTATGTAAGATCATAAAACACATCACGTACGGTACGATATTGTATCAAAAATAAAGACCACCGTACCACAGCCCAAAACCTAGCGAATTTATTGAAATTCAAGCTTCAAGAATGAATAGAAGAAATTCAACAAAATGAACAAAAACTCGTACTTATAAATATATAAATATATATTCAGTTCGGGAATTCACAATCAAATACAATACAATGTTGTTGTGATTTATATGCGATTATTATGTTTTGGTTGTCGTTCATCGTTCTTATGCTGGGAGAGCAATGAGCAATCAAAACATAATACATATCGAACCAAATTGTCATTCATTCCATATTTATATTTTCTTTTCTGCTTCATTTATTTGGCGTTCCGAATCCGGTAAGCCGAAATTTTTTTCGGCATGCACGAAAACAACAAATTAGATTATTTTCTGCTTTGTCGATAAGACGCGCGGAATGGATATTCTACGATTGTTAACGCTGTATTATTGCCAACTTCATAATCCGTGTATTGCTGTGGGTGGGAATCTATTTGAAAATCCATCAAAGCCAATGAATCATGAAATATGATTATTTTCACAGCATTTTCACATTTCATTGCCGTGTTACTTAATAAATTTTCCACCTAATTGTTATGGATAGTGGATTGACATTTTGCATGTTCTATAAAAACTATGTTCATTGACTGTTGAGTAGTTTTTATCGGAGTTTCTAGTTTTCTTTAGTTCATTCAATCGTTAATCAATGCTTACACGAATCGCATAAATTCAACCATTTTTCTTTTTCCTTTTGCCGGGGGAAATCTTTTCGAAACGTCTATGTTTGTTCAGATTGTTATCGGCATTGATATTTTGGATTTGCTGTCAAATCGATTTCATCTCTTTGTATTCGTAAAGGTAATATTGGTCGATGTCGCGACCGGAATGCCAAAAGAACATGATGATGTTTATATTCCGAACGTAGACACATCCCGAGGTCATTGCCCAAATGATCAAAACGAGCGAAAGCGTTCGCAGTGTGCACCGTGCGCCCTTTTCACGTGCTCAACAAATAGTAATTTTTTTTTTTAATTTCACTAAATTATGTTTGACTTTGACATCTATTGACTCTATTTGCTTACATTGTGAAAATGTCAGTTGAAATATTATATTCGAAATTTCGATGCAAAATAATAATAATAATTCAAATAAATGTGTATGCATTGGAAGTTTTAGGAATTTTGGTCGTATATCATTGTGAAGTGCCATCCAGAATGCGGCAAAATGCGAAGAGATGTGTCAACATTAATTTGGAATGGAATAAATCATAAAATTAACTTTGCTACTAAAGTTCGTTCGGTTTTTTGCGCACCGAATATCGATGCAGTTTCCATTTCGGTCTACAGTTGATCTGATTTTTCCATAGTCAAGATGTTCTAAACATTTTTTTCTTCCCAGAATGAAATATTTGGTGAACAATGGCATATAGAACATTCTATTAGAAAACTGAAGACGAGAAAGGAAAAAAAACTTTTTATTTCGGTTTGAATCGTTCAGAATTTTAAACAGCAAACTGAGATTTATCCATCAGGCTCGAGAAAAAATAGAAAATAAACTTTGATGAATGCTTTTAACTTGAGCAAGAACGGCAGTCGATTGTCTGATTGTCTGAAGAGCTTTCTCTTGTTAATTTCATTTAAAAATCGAAATGTTCCCTTTTGCCGTTTATTGTGTGAATAAAAGTGGCCTTCGGAATTAATGTTTTCGACAGTCACACTGTGCCAATTCTTTTTTCACATAAAAATCTTTACTGAATCCAATTTAGGTGAGAAATTGTCGAAAATACGATATACAATACGGAATATTATGATGGAATTTCGAAATAAATTAAATAGAATCAAATGACATTAAAAAAGGGTTTGTCGTGACAATTGAACGTAACCAATATCACGTAAATTGTCGGTCCTTTTGTTTAAACACATTTAACATTAATATACATATAAATGAAAGGCTGAATCGCTGCATGGAACCTCTTTATTTTTTGCCTCAAAAAAAGAAAATCCTTTTTAATGCATAGTTAAATTGAACGACCTTTTTTAAAAGATGCAGCAACACCGGCATTACATCCGTCAATGGGGAATTCGGCAATTTGAAAGCGACAACCCAAATAAAATTTATTATTCGAATCGGTCACTCCGCGTGATGTTATTTATCAACATATTATTATGTCAATTGTTCGACCGGAATTCCAAGGCGAAGGATGTGATGATGACAATGTGTCGCAGAATGTTTTGATAAAAGATCTCATTTTTCTAATGACGTTTAACGCACAAAGAATTCAAAAGAAAAAGAAAAAATAAATTCAAATTATCTACACGTTTCGATGGTTTTTGCACGTGTACCACTCAATAAAACTGAAAACGTTCATCGTTTTATTTGTTTTCTTCAACATTTTCTTCATGTCATTTTAATGACAAAATGCTTCAATTTCATGCAATTTATCCAATTAATTTCCCTTTTCCATTGCATAGGATCCTTCAATTTACATTTTCATCGAATTCGCACAACAAATGGCCTCGTCTATTGGCTTAGGCCTACTAAGGAAAATTTAATACTGACATCTCCGATTGTCAATTTGATTGACAAAATGATTGAAATTCCAGAGAAACTTTTTCCAAATCCATTTACGTCAAGCCAAAACCCACAAATATGATGTGCAGAAGAGCAAATACAGTAAATGGTGTGACACGATTAAGAAAAGAAAAAAAATTCAATTTGTTCATCGATGCGATATTTATCCATGTAATGCATACTGTTTTTCTCACAATCCAACAAACGAATTTCTCATATTCTGACGGAATGAATGACAACTGAAGCTAATAAAATATGATTGAATTTTATTCTTAACTCACCACTAACACCATCAACATCCTATCATCAACCGAAACAGTTTCAACGGGAAACTTTTATATTCTTATTCAATTTATTATTTTCCATTTCATTTTCATGGGTTTTGTCATGTGGTCTGTGATTTGGATCGAATTAAAATGGTAAGCCGAAAATTTCATATAAATGAAAAATAAAATATGAATCTAATGAAATTATTTCTGAACATGCAAAAACTTGAAGGTCGTCGAATTGATTGACGTTGCGTTGCTATTTTATACGTAAAAGTTTTTTTTCTTTTTTTTTTTGGTGAGTGGAAAAAAGTTTTTCTGTTCACCAGACTGAATGGATATTCTTGGGGGAATTAAAAGCTGATGCCAAAGCATTTTCCAATATGATGAAGTTTCAGTTTTCATTTTCATCTCAACTTTGGATTGGCAACTTGAACATCGGGCGTGCAGAAGGATCCATTTTACCTTCCCATTGAACATTGACAAAAAATGAGATTCCATTGAATTTGTTCACATTTGAAATATTTATAAGGTTGACGCATGATTGCGAGAGTTGAATGAGTGACGTGCTGATGATGCCTGGGAATAGAAAGCGAATATAAATAAAAATGTCAGACCTAACAAATGGTCACAAGCTTTCATGTTTTAAAATTTAGAATAAAATTTGCATGACATCCGGTTGTTTTGCATTTCGCAATATTCTGTTTGCATGTTTCATTAATAATCAACCAACCGACCAACCGAAAAGTTGTATGTTTTTTGTATTATGTACTCATCAATCATCGACCTGTTCAAACGGTAAACGCATGTAAGCAATTATTTTATTTTTTTTCATTACCCACAGTCCAGAGAATTGCGTATGCCGAAATTATTGTGAGTAATGAATGATTAATATTGAAACCACAGTGTCATTCCATTAAATATTAGTTCGATGATCCCACGCATAACATTGCCGTGAACCAAGTGACAAAATATATTGCCGGCCAGAATTGAATATTTATGAAAACACATAAAATATGCGATGACACAAACAAAATGACATTTGTTAGCTCTTTTTCTCAATGGCTTTAATTGAATCGTAATTAAATTCAATTAACGAAAGTCTGCTTGGTATTTGATTGTCGCCGTTGCCAGCAATTGATTTTCATGTTACGATTGTTGTACTTAGTTGATGGTTTCTGAGTAATTTATCAAGAAAAGGGAACATGGCAAACATTTAAGTGAACAAACGTATCACTTTCGATCCCTCAGAGAACACAATGTGTAAGATAGGATAAGACTGAAAAGAATGTAAAGCTAATTTAACCAGATGGAAACATATGCTGACATTCAATTGATATTATGGATGGCGTTCGAGATTTCAAAAATAGGCCTCAAACCTCGAACCATTGTATATACATAATAACAACCAGCAGAAGAGGAAAAAAATAAAATTTGTGCTGTTTTGTATTGTTGTCATTTGTTTGGCACATGTTTCATCAAGTTCTAAAGGATAATTTTACTAGTTTCTTTGTTTTTGCTTTTCAAACAATTTTGATATATTTCATGTTTAGATAGGATATGACCCATGAACCCATTCCCATCTGTGTGCATATGTTCGACTTCGATTTATTATTTAATGCACAAGTGCTATTGTTTCATCGATCCGACTAAGTATATATGTATGTGTGTGTGGTGGGGGGAAGCCTAACATTTGGTTTCCTGTCGATCGCATTACATTATATTCATTTTAACTTCAAGGTTTCGAACATGAAAAAAGAGAAATATTGAATATATCTGGCGAATTGAAGATAGCTTCATCTTTTCAACTAACGAATCGCCCTAAAACCAAAGCCTAAAACATCGGCATCACGGAACATCTTCGTTGGCTATGAATTAATCGAAATCGTTCGAAATTTGGATTTGCGTGTGGTCATTTTCGATTATAATATATTCATTTATCAATTTCGAAGACATCTGACCCTCGATTGGGCATTATCAAATTGTGTTGATGTTATAATTATATTTTGATGCAAACATTCAAGTTCATGTTCCTCAAATTTCAATCGATTGGCGAAAATAAATCAAAATTTTTGCTCTGATTTCATTACACATTGAATTGGCCTGACCTTGCTGCTGCTCATTGTTCATCCTTTTTATTCGAAAATCGAATAATTACTTTGACTCTCTGTCCACATATATTCGAGTCGTGTGTTGGCTATTAAATATTCTGAAACCAAAAGCACAGGGCATTGAATGCGTGACTAATTACTGTGTGCATATCGAACATAAATTCATTATTGATTTTAATTTTATGTGCTGTCACTGCGTATTAACGAACCCACATTAAACACACATCGAATGAATAAATGCGGTTTTTGTTCATCCTGAACGAAAATAGAAATTAATTTTGCGATCGATTCGATTTGCTTAACACTAAATGGATGGATATAGTGAACCCGAACATGGCTCATTTAATTCATTGTTTTCTAAACACTTTTCATTAAGTGACCGTAAATGTGACCGCAACTGGCAACGGCCATTCGGCAAAATGAGGAAAACTGATGCATTTTATTGTTCAGTGTTCAAAAGTGTTTAGTCTGGTTGATTGAAGTTTCGTTGTTTATTTTCCATTTTCTTTTCTTTTTTTTTCTTTTTTGTTCCGCAAAACGACTAATAACAAAACCAATGATTGATGCTGATGTTCAATGTTCATGCTGCATCTGTCGGATAGTTTATAGTTTATAGGAAGCGAATGTTTATCTATTATTAGTTCGGGATATGGAGGCAAATGGATGCATTTGGTAGACGGAAAGGCTTTGAATACCATTTTTATCAAAGTAGCGTGTGCAATGTGTATACAGTGAATAAAGTGGTCAATGCAACCAGCCTTTGTTCCAAGAATAATACAAATTCAACATTTTATCGATTTTTTCGGTCATACAAATTGTATTCCATCCATGTGAATGGAAATTAAAATTTATTTTATTCATTTATTTTAATTCATTCGCCATAAAATTGATTATATTTAAATTGAACGCTGAATTTGCTGGCCCATTTTGCTTATCACTGTCTGTAATTTTGACCTGAAACATCGAAAAAAAAATTAATTGAAACGAGCTCCAAAAAGATGTTGATGAAAAAAGATCGAAATGTTCCGGAGCCCTTTTGGTTTGATTAGCCCAGTATGAAACATAAGCATTAAGCATTTATCTTCATTTTGCTAATTAATTGCCATTAATAAGGAAGACAGAGAAATTCAATGATTTTGAACACAACTTTAGTCACAAATCCAGTCAAAAGAACGAAAACGGAAATTTTGATGAGAACACATCACAGAAAATAGGGTTTCCGTTTCGGTCACATTGTTTGGCTGTAAAACGATATGAGACCAAAAAAAAAAGACCAAATTCGTACATTCAACTTTTGATGTTTTATAGTTTTGTTTGCCGAGTTCAAAAAACTGTAGCATGCATTGTGTGACGATTTGGGAATCATTATAATAATTATTATCACTCCAATACCCGCTTAAATCTCGTCGAATATAAATTAAATAAGCAAATTGGTTTTTTTTGTGTTCCTTCTTTTTTTTCAATTCCACATCATAATTTACACGGTTTCCCCAGTATCCACTGCTATTCACAATCAAAATACAAAGCAAATATTGTGAACTTTCTTGTTCAATGCCGTTCAATGGTCATTCCATTCAGACAGAACAATAATAAAGGCAACAGACGCATAAAAAACCGCAGCAAAAATATCAAAACGAAAAAAAATTCCAAGATAATAATCTCAATTCTGGAATTGTGTATTACGGATGGCGAAGAAAAAAACAAGGGAGAATTAAAATTCCCGGACCCATGGGATCTATGTTATATTTCTCAGAAAAAATTGCGAAAATTGTGACAACGAAGCGTATTGTATTTCGAATAAATCGAATAACTGAACGGAACACAGACCAGAGAATGTGCTAATTATTCCGCCTTTTTCCTTTTATTTGTCGTGAATCGTGCAAAAGTTTAGTAGACAGAAAACACAGGAATCCAGCAAAAGAATGCCCGGAAAAGCGAATAAATGGAAAATTGCAATGTAATTCGAACAATTTGATGTGTCAAAAGCCGTCATACATTTATACAGCACGTTTTTTTTTTGTATATTCGTTTGTATTCTTGAATGGATTAATTCCATAGTAAATTGTCGATTGCGCAAATTTTCACAAAGGTCAAACTGAATAAAATGCTTATTTTTAGCTCAAACCAACAACACCATTCGACATGGTCAAGCTTAAATAGTAAATATTGGCATTTATTGCATTGAAATAATATACGCCAGTTGTGAGCGGAGCGTTTCATTGGAAATGTTCAAATTTTTGCTTGAATTGCGTTTAATTAGAATACGAATGATGTCCAGTCAGTGAATTGCATGTTCATAAAAAGAGAAAAAAAAATCGTGTATTTTTCGGTTTCCATCAATAATAATTTGCAGAAAACGTTTGAAATTCAAATGAATCACAATTTTTGCCGATAATAAATTTTGCTAGACTTTGCAATGTTTCGCAAACAGAAAACAGAACTTTTAATGTTTGTTATCGCAATGAAAACAAAAAATTTGAAATCATGAACAACAAACATGTTATCGACTTCCTTTGCCCGTCATACATGTATGTGCCTTATACAAAAAAAAAAAACAAAATATATAATTGAACAATGAACAAAAGTTCTTTTGATTTGTTAATCAAAGACGGGAGCACAACAAGTTCGACAAATGACTGATAAACATTTTATAACATATAATATCGAATGCAATGCAGTGCTGGTCACCGCCACCACAACCATTTCCGTTCCATTGTAGATAAATATTAATAATAAAAGCAAACAAAGAAAAATAAAATTCAAATTCAAAGCATAAAGTAGTGAATACCAGCACGACCAGCAAATGGGATTCGCTTATGAAAATCGGGCTCATTTTTATGTTAAAATAAAATGAATCTATTCAGTATTCAGGCTCGGACGTGATGCCGTCCATACAAAATCGGTTTGTTGAGACAAACAAAACTATTGCAGACTGTGAATGGTTCTGGTAGTTGAGAGTGATCAAAAGAGCATAGCAAAAGAGACATTTTTTTGTACATATTCTGCTGCGTCATTAAGTTCCAGAAAAAACTAAACGGTGACAACTATTTGATCTACACTTTTTTATTCATTCATTCATGGACCTCAAATCTCTTTATTATTCAAATTGGAAATACAATTAAAAAGTCTTTCAGCTCACTAATGGTGAATGGTTTGCTGTGAAACTTCATTAATTTCTTGTACATATTTTCACAAGAATTATCTTCGAATGACTCAAATGATTTCATTAAATTTTCTTATCTTCCGTTTGTTCAGTATTTGTTAGCAAATCATCAGCCGTCGTTCATCGTTCGTGGCTGAAAGAAAGAAAGAAACAAAAAAAAAATGGTCTGTGAAAAATTCTTCAGAACAGGAATATTTATGTATATAAGATATGATGATTTCATGCAAAGAAAAAATTAATTTTGTAAATTTATTCAAAAACAAAAAAATATTAAACTTCCGCAAAAGAAATCATTATGAAAAAAAAAGCCACAATCAAGACAAGACACATATAGAGCTTAGTTTGCGTTCAAAATATTTTTGACTTTTGAAGTTGGTTTGAGTCACAGTCGCAATAATAATCCCAAGAGTCATGCGATTTCTGGTCGAGAAAAATATTTCAGCCAATTTCAGTCGTAATAATAACAAAATATTTTTGTATGTCGTACGAACAACATTCGAGACCGAAAGAATAAATGAAATGATGACAAAAGTTGGCCCATTATGGCTTATCTGGTTATGATGCAGATGTTATTGTGTTTTATATTTCGTTTCTTTCTTTCCCCTCAATTCCTCTCATTATTTTTGTTTCTTTTTCTGATTCGATTTGATTGTGCGAATATATGTGTGTGTGTACGCCGCTCATAAAAATGCTCTTCACTTTTTGTGATTTGAGAGTCCAATTCTCAAAAATGACCTTTCAACAAACAGAAATCATTATTCATTGTTATTATTTCTATTACGTTGTGTGTGTCTGCGTTTCGTTTTTAGGTTCTTGACGACTCGCCCTCTGAATATAAAAGGGAAACGCATGGATATTTTCGGAATGCCTCAAGTGATGAGACATTAACGAAAATGGAGAAAAAAAACACATTATCATATAAACATGCAAATATTCAGAACATGTGTTAGATTCAAAACGAACAAAAGTGTCGAATGACGCATGATTCGAGAATTTCTCCATAGCAATGGTTGGCCAATGGCTTCTTTAGTCTTATGTGCAAATATTTAGCATTTGTGTCACGTTGATGGCGCTTTTGTGTACTTTGAGCATACAATAAAGATATTGCAACATTCAGTGTTGAATTCAACGCATCTCACACACTTATTGTACATTCAATTTTGCGATCAAAAATTGTTTTTGTTTTCTTTTTCGTTGTGTTTTTATGATTCACATTTTGGTTATTACGTTCACTTGACGTAAATATCCATCGTTGATAAATTGGATGAAATGCCTATTATTTTATTGAAGCTCTTTTGTAGCGCTTTTGGATCTATAAATATATTTGAATGCTTTAAATTGTCATTTTAAATTGGCAAACCGCAGCATGGACACTCTTATCGTTTTTGAGTGGCACAAATGACGAAAATATAAACAAAATACGTTAGTACCGGAGCCGAGCGCTCACCAAAGGCGAACGAACGATTTAACGACGAACAAAACGCAAACACACACACACACACACACACACACACACACATTTCAAATGTATAAAAATAAAATAATACGCAGAACATGGAACCGGCCGAGCGCCAAACACCAAACGAACAAGTGTCTAGAATTTAAAATTAGTTGCTTTTCGTCTATGGCTTGCATTTATGGGGCTGATGTTCACTTTGAATGATTCACATTTCAAATGATTGTATCGTACATTGTTTTATTGCATCATAATATATGGAATACGCACATTGAAATGAACGATATTCCGCCGTAAACACATGGTGTTTTCAAGCTATTTATTCGCCATAGGAAAGCGAGAGTTGTTCCTTGTGCCCTGAATTTAATATGAAACCAATGTATACGGTGTACGAGGCCCATCAAGACAATGAAAAGAAAAAAACCTTTTTTCGACTACAATTTTTCGATTTTCCCATTTTTCCACCTTTTTCCATCTTCTGATAAACATGAATTTCGCATTTTCGTTTTGGGTTCTGGAGATTATTTATCTATCTCAACTTTGTACCAAATGACTGTGCACCGGATCGAAATACCTATACTTGAATTATGAACATTTGCTATCCCTATTTTCACTTCATTTTGGCAATGCGATATTTAATCGGAATTGCCTTTTATTATTACATTCAGCCGTATTAACCAGTATGAAAAAGAAAAAGGCAATGAAAGGAAAACGAAAGGAAAAATGTGTGTGTTCGGTGTTCAGTGTTCACAAGTGTTTTAAAAAAAAGAATATTCGGAATATGAAATGTATAAATGCATTTATCACGCACTTGTCGGTGCTCTTCAATTTCAAATTGTTCATTACATTTTGCTTTCAACGAAATGAAAAACCCTCTTTTTGTGGCTGTGTGGCGGTGTTCATTTTACGGATATCTTTTTTCCTCGTTGAAACTGTAAAAAATGTTTTTTATTTTCGGTTACATAATTTACAGTTCTATGTATTCAGTTTCCATTCACACTTTACTCGTCGTTTATATTCCCTTTGAGCCGAAAAATCATTTGTGTAAAAATAATTGGCATGGCAAAATGGTTTGACATCTGACAGACACACACACACACTATAGCTTCATAGTCACCCAAATACACAATTTTAATTTGCATTTTAAACATATTTTGGACCAAATTCATTCAGTTGAATGAAGCTAATGGTTTCGTGCCATTGATGATATAATCTTTGATAAAATTCACCAGTCCCAAAATCAAAATGCACAAATTAGAGCAGGAGTTTTACCCTTTGATATTCAAATGTGAATGTACTATCATTGCCTGAATGGAAATGTTCCATTCATTCATTTGATTTGTGGTTTTTTTTTTGGATTTTGAACAGATCCAAACAGGAAATGAAAAATCAAAACAATTCGGATAAAATTGCGTAGCATAATCTTTTGTGTTCTTTTCCTAGTTGGATGGCCAATGAAATCCCTTGTCGTTTCTATAACTTGTCATGTCTTTCTTGTTAACAAGATGTTATGGGTGTGGAACTTTCTGCCAACCACAATGGCAAAAATGTTTTCGCTTTTGAATGTGTTTGACATAATTTTTTAATATGAATTGACAAATTGGATGGTCCACATACTCCAACATCATTAAATGATTTTTATCATCGTTGATGTGCTCAATTTTTTCTTTTCATATTGTTGTTGCTTTCAAATCATGTTCAGTCAGTTCATTTCTCTATGAGAAGCGTTTGACTATTAAAGGGAATGTCCATAAATTGGTTGTACTAAACCATCAACAACAAGATGATGTGCCCCCGTGTTTTACACACGTGCATTATTCATATTACGCCTATTCATTGATGACCGAAAACGAAGAAAAATGTGTTTTGTACATCGCATGTGATCTCATGCTTTGAAAATATGAATAAAAAAAACGAATTCATTTGAATCCATTAATTCGTGTTGAAGCGTATGATTTTAATAATGTTTGACATTCTTAACGACCAGAATTGCTACTAATTTACAAAAAAAAAGGAAGAAAAAAAAAAGCGAATGTTAAAACAAGACAATGTGTGACACTGTTGTCCTCTTATACATCTTGACATATTTATATGCTTTCAGGAGCATATCATTTATGTGACTTTGAATAAAACGATCATAAATAACGCACAAACCAACAAGAATGGGATCTGATGAATGAAAAAGGAAAAAAATTAAAAATAAATAACGAAGCAAGCTTCTGATAAAACGGGAAAATTGCTTATCGTCATGAAACACACGTATCCATTATCCATATATAGTACAATATTCAACCTTCCATTCGATGATTCCTTTTACCCGAGGATATTTATCTGTTTATCATAGCCATCATAGCTGCCACAAATACCGGCTAATGGCACGTACCAAATTTATTCGAAGTGCCAAATGGGAAAAACCAATTCTCGGCGAAAAGTCACTTCCTAACAAAAAACAAGGAGAGAATTGCTTGAAAAATCATGATCACCATCGCAAACCTCAAATTCTGATTCATGATTGTCTGAAATTGCGATTCGCATAGATCGATGGAATTCATGTCGCATGTTCATTTAAAGCGATTACGATTCCGTATTACAGCTAATTAAACATCAATGTGTATTTTATATGGAAATGCTCTTAATTTTCTTTATAATAAACTTTGATTGGGTTCCGTTGTTGGGTTTTTGACATTAAATCTGTAATGCAAGAACTTTGAGCACGCACATTAAACATTCTCAACTCGTTCAAGATATACAAATGGCCCGAAGTGTGTATGCGAAAATCGATAAACAAATTTCAATCCCATTAAAATTAACCACTACAAAATGGCAGTCGATAGTAGATAAACGTTGTGTCGATTCTTTTTTTTTTCAGCATATATTTTGGGTTTTTCGATTTTCAAGGCAAAAGGTGACAATACCCGACACCACTGTATTCGGTATCATAAAAAATACATAAAATTGTGATGTGAATTGTTTTTTCTTTTTACTCCATTCATTCGATGTTGTTTGTGTTAATCGTGTGGTGCCAACGGGCGAAAGCCGAATAAAGTACAACAAACTCTTATATTTTTTTTGTCAATTTTACGTGCAGACGTCGTATTTTACGCAATTCTATTTTCATATCCAACAATCGAAACGTTTCACATAAAAGTTTAAAATGTTTTCGCATACATCACGAATACGAGTTTTGTCTTTTCCATATACGAATTTTCGGCTGAAGAATTTCACAGCAAAAAACAAAAGAATTTCTCTTGCTTTCCATATTATTTCAGATGCCGCCGCATTCCAGTTCAGTTAATTAGTTGGATTGAAAATATCGGTGTGTTTTTTTGAAGCATGCCAATGATCAAATCGTATGAGAATATCTGGAGATGATGACATTCTGTTGAAGAGAATGCGTTGGCGTGAGATGCCACTTTGCATAACAAAGGAACTATATAATTTACGAGCCACAGTCAGGCGGTTTTGTGGCAGCTTCGATGATTCGATTAGCATACAATCGCTTTTGTGACAATAAATAAATATCGTTTGGAGTTTGGGTGGCGTAGCTGTTTCAGTTTCTTTGAACAATTAATTTATTCTTTACTTTCTTTTTGGTAAATATCTGAAATTTGACTCGCCAATTGTTTTCCGTTCACTGTTCACTGTTTTATTCCGAATGAACGAATAAAGTTTAGCGCCTACTTTTGTATTTATTAAAATATTCTGGAACGACAGTGACATCACACAACGCAATTCGTATCGATCGAATTTTGAATTATATAAAATATTCATGCCTCCAAAACTCCAATAAAAAAAAATAACCATCATCATTGAATCGTTCGACATCTGATATAGTAAACATTCCAATTTTGGGAAACTCATCGATAAATTCAATGCTCAACATTTTGGCAAAAACGTGGCTTGAAACGTACACAAAATTATGAACCGAAAAAATTCGGATGAATGAATGAATAATGAAAAATCTGAAGAAATCGTGATCCCGATAAGTTGACTAGTTTAACTGGAATATTTGTTTAATTAAGTTCGTCTTTGATGGACGTGTGCGAAATATAAAATAAACAATCATAATAATAATTTTGTATTGTTCATTTTCATATCACGAGCGCAAATGTCACAACAGTTGAAATTTGCTGGAAACAATTCTGGTGTTTTCAAATTGACTACTCATATTTCAAGTTTCGGGCAATGAAAAGACGAACGCTTGATAATAATTAATAAATATAAAATGTGAACTGTGAACAGTGAGCAATGAGCAAAACAATTGGAAAATAAAACATGTGATTAACGGAGGTCACACGCATGTGATTGCTGACATCAGTCTGTTATAAAATATGTCAAGTGGTTTTTTGAAAGCAACGTGCGAATTTCAATTCAATTGATCATTTTATGGTAATCAATAAAATGTATTAATTCAGGTCGGCCTTTCGTTATCACTTTAGTATTCCAATTGTTATCAATTGAACTCCAATCACCAAAATTAATGCGATAAAAATAAATGATATGTGCGGTGCGGTTCGATGACTGAGTATCGCGTTCATTGGCCCAACAACAGCACATTATTATTCCATCAGCTTAAGCCAATTTTTGGACGATTTCATATCAAACGATGAATATGTTAATTTGTCGAATTAATTCAATTCACGTTCAACTCGAAAATTGAAATAAATTCGATTTATTTTGTCGATTTAAATTCGAAAATATTGGAAATTGAATTCGTCATTCGTAAGCGATCTGTAAGTCTGAATTAATTCGCTATTTTTTTTTTTTTTGATTGCGAAAACCAAATTATTCAGAAAAATGCGTTTTTATTTAGTTTCCCGGCGAATGTTGGCAATCAAAAAGAATGTCAAAGGAGCAATCGTTTTTCGATTCACTTTTAAATAGTTTCGTTTTTTTTTTTGTGGAATTTCTTGGAATTGAATGGATCGCATATGCGATATTCGAGCAGCAAGCAAAAATCAAATTGCTCCCACCGCCGACTTACTTGTGTACTTATCATTTGATTGAATGACAAATCAATGAATGATATTTAATATTGAAAATAAATTTTCTTGATTCGAATCAAGCCAGTCCCCGTTAAATATAAATTCCCATCGAAAATGAAATGAAAAAAAATGTGCAATCACTTTCAATATATTGAATTTCATTCCGATCATTTTTCAAAATTTATGTTTGTTTTTGTGTTGACCGCTTGAATTTAATTTACACGAAGCAAACAATTAAATTGATGCAGTTTTTTTACAATTGCTACAAGTTTTAGTTATTGAAATGAAGCAAAGGCTGCAATTCGATATTCTCATTCTGTCAGAAATAGTTGTGCAGAAATCATGTTCGAAATGGATTGAATGTCGGACGGAATATGGTGAAATCGAAAATAATTGCTATCACATTTACAAAGGCAAATGCTTGAACATTGAGATTCAAGCCATTGATCAAGTAAGTTGAATGGGCAAACCACACATATCCAATATATTTAATACTTGGAACTGAGAATTCAAAATCCAAGAATCAAGAATCGAAATTCAGTTGAAATCTAAATGAAAAAAAGTTTTCTATCTCTCTTTCTCTCTCTCTTTCTCTGTTTGTTGTTTGCGAATCCATAGAACTGGAATGCAGATAATTATTTTGTTGAATGTTTTATTATTGTAATTTTCGTTGTCATTCTAAACGGAATGAAACTGAGACGCCTGAATGAATCCCATTTGCATATGAATCCATGAACTCAATCACACACAAAATGGGAATTATGTTTTAATCTATGTTTGTTTGTGCGGAAGTGGGAGCAACTAGGTTTTAGCAGCAAGTTTAGCGAGCAGCAGGCCAATTTTTTATAGCAAAAACAAGCAGGTTAGGCTTCCGTATTTTTTCAATTTTGAGGCGGAAAGAGGGGTTTTTTTTTCAAATTGATCTGGAATCGATGCCAAACCATTTTAAATGCAAAAAAATATGTTTCCTATCAATTTGGAGGCAAAATGAGAGAAAAAAAATTTTGCAAAATTTTCAGCAAAAAAAGTTTTTTTTCCAAATCGATTTGGAATCGATGCCAAACCATTTTAAATGCAAAAAAATACATTTCCTATCGATTTGGAGGCTAAAAGAGGAAAAAAAATTTTTGAGAAAAAAAAATCAAACAAGAATATTGTGCTTCGAGCAGCAGACAAAAATTCGAGTTGCTCCCACCTCCGTGTTTGTGTATTGCATCAAATCACCGATGTAATAACACAGATAAACGACAATTGCAAAATTTTTTACCATTCCCGTTCCTATATCAAAAGCACTTCGAATGTGTGATGATTGAAGATTCAGCACCTCAAATGTAACAAATTATTCCATGCATAAAAAAATCTAAAAGAAAAACAACACGATTCTGTCATTGGAATGAGAACAATTGGAAATAAGGAATTTGCTGCAGTTCAGAGAACATTTACAATTACAATGCAAATGTTTTGACATCGTTTTTTGTGCATCGTTTGTCTTATATGCAAATATATCGAGGGCCGCTTTCGATGTTTTCATTCATTTTCGGATGCTTCCATTAGAACAATGCTCTTTTGTCTGGATTTGAAGTGTTCAGTGTGCTGTATGTGCTCATTCTCATTTCCCATTTCGGCTCCAAACAGCATCCAATTTGATTTGCTCATGTGGAAAATTTGGATTCTTTAACGAATTTCCAAAGTGAAAACAAAATCCAGAATGAATGCTTTGAGCCGAAGTGAATTTATGCGAAATGTCGGCTGTTTGGCAATAGGCGCCAACCAGCAGAAAAAAAAGAAAAATTCAAAAAATAAAGTTCTGAATAATTTAATTCCAATGAAGTTCCATTTCATTTCGAAATTTGAATCGTAATTCAAAGCATCATTTGCATTGGATGTGAAATTAATGAGATTTCATAATCCTGCATGGGGTGGCCCAGCAATGCCATTCAACTCACTCTTCTTCTTTTCACCATTTTTAACAGGTGAATTGTTCCCTATGACGCTTCGTCTGCCAAACGAACATGAAATATATATTTTTGCAAAGTTTTAAATTCCATATTACATGTAACACGAGAGATCCAACGTTCCTGCTGCAAAAATCATGGCTAAACCGAATGGCGCTATATGTATAACATTGACCTGTCCTTTTTTTGAACAAATTCCAAAGAATAATCTGTTCGAACGACAAACCAACATGAATCCAAGCTTAATGTCTTTCTTTACCCTTCGTTATCAATGTTTTGCACCATTGTTACAATCCATTTTGTGATCATAAACAAAACGATTACATAAACTAAACGAACCCCTTTTTTCGCATTAATATTCCGAATAAAATGCCATTTTAATGTAATTAAACAACTTTGAACTCTCATTTATGCAATCATTTTCAAACTAGTGTCTAGCATTTGTCAAGGCGTCAGTGATTGAGAAAGATTCGTTTATATTTTATCCATCTCCCAAATGGCTTAGAGCTTTGGATTCGAACCGATCCCAAATGCTAAAATATTTGTCATTTATTCGGAAGTTCAAGCATTTAATCCTTTTGACCTTTTACATTAAATGAAAAGAAAACAATCCCCGAATTATAATAATCATTCAGTGACACCGTTTCATGCGATTAAAGTGCTTTTCATAAACAAATAAATAAAAGAATACGTTCCGATGGTTGACACTGTGTCAACTTGACACAACAAAATAAACCCAAAATCATTCCATGACATCTCTTCATCGAAAGAAATCATCGAATCTGAAGCAATAGTGGAAAACTTAAAAAGAAATGGAAATGAATGCCACTACGTGACCCTTTGGCACTCGTCTGAGTATTTTTCGGTCTCAAACATTTCGGATGCTCGTTGAATCCGTTAGTTTAGCATAAATTCAATAAATATCGATCTTAGACTTGTTTGCTCCAGTTTTTCTTTCTTTCAGTGTATGCCATCGATGATTGTCGCTTAAAGCACACAAACAAAAAAAAAAGCAAACAATAATCTGCTCCTTTGTTGACACAGATCGGAATAACTTTTCCATAGCCTTTGTTCGGAAGGATTTACTTTTTCCGCATGGAATAGAAAAGAAAATCAAAAAGACCTTGAGCTTAGTTTAGATTTTGTAACTTTATTCATTGTCAAGCGAAGATCTGTCGAAATCCAATGTGATACTCATAAGAGGACAAACCGTCACATTACGAAGTATATAATTCCAATTAAAATTATCCGGCGACAAAAAATGCTGAAACGCTAAAACCGAATAGTTTTTCCATTTGTTGAAACTATTTCCATTGGGAAAAGTTGTACGAATTCAAATTGAATTACCATAACCATCACACATGCTGCCAAATGCTAACATTGTTTCGTTTGCCAATGTATCTTTTTGTATTCGTGACGGAATTAAATCCTCACAGTCAAAAACAATGTTAAATTGACTTCATTCCCAAAAGCTCGCTAAAACGAAAAACTTATTCAATTCGAAGTTTATGCTCATTTCAGGGATCAATGTAATCTTACCTATTTACATGGATTTCGAGACAATGAGAAAAAAAGAATCGATAACTTATCGAGAACAATTTCGAAATCAAATCAAGAACATTTCACAGCGGAAATTGTCAATTCATTGTGTTCCCATTCGAAGGAGATTCATGCTGCATTCGGCAGCAAAGAAACAGTCAAAGTTTCTTGTATTCATTTTAATTAGTTTGATAATTTGTGAACGGAAAACTTTGTGCATTGAATTAACAATATGCAAAATTCGAACGAGAAATAGTTTTGTAACAGGCTTAATGTTTCAACATAAATCGAAAAGTCATGCGCATCCTGGAACTGTGGAAGCAATAAAATATTTGACAAATGATGGAAAAAGAAACATGAAACATGAATGATGTACTGAAATATTAATATGTTCCACATGCCATTATTCAATCCATCGAACGTCAAATGAAATCGAAATGTTGAATGTCATGTGTTTATTAAATTTTGCTTTTGAGCAATGTTTTTTATTTCTTCTTTTTTTTTTGAATGACTCCATGAGTCATGATGTTTGAACAACAAAACATTCAAGTTTGATTAACAAACAAAGTATTCATGTTGATTTTGAATAACTCATCGCATTTCTCTGGAATGAATCAATGATGAGCTGTTCAAAGTTCAAAGTAATTTCATTTGTTATTTTTTTTTTTTTCATTCATCGATGCCGTTGATTTGATCAATTCAAATGGTTGATTTTCGATTAAAATGCAAAGTGTGTGGCGTTTCTTCTGTTTAACAATTCTTTTTTTCCTGTACTTTGCGCTTTATCGCTTTCTGAATACAAAAAGAAAAAAAAATAATTTCAATTTCATTGACGCCAATGTGCAATCGATTCATAGATTCTCCAAATTGATCAGGCAATGGTTGCATTCTTGAGGGCCTTTGCGCTATGTATTTGTTTATTATTCAGAACCTGATGAGAAGAAAGAAGGAAGTGATCAGCGCAAATGGCGAAATGTTATTGAACTCTCTCTCTCTCTCTCACTCTCTGATCGATGAGCAAATGTTTATTTGCAAATCGTAAGTATTGAATTCCCATCAATTTTAACGGCATTTAACATGTGAATATGGTAAAAGAAGACATTTAAGGGGAACACCTGTGTAAATAGTAATCATACAAACATTGTGTAGCGCGTTTGAAGAAAAATAAAGAAGAACAATGTTAGCTCTCATAAAAAAAAGAAAAAAACAATATGTTCGTTGAACGCTTCGGTTTGCTTTAATGTTTAGAATTTGGAATGTATGCATTCTCATTTCATATGCAAATGGAATTTTCAGCTGCTGCTGCTTTTGGCACATTTGGGTCAACAAATGTTCTATCATAATAATAGTTACAAATTATTTCGTAGAATGGAAATTTTATGTTTGCAATCGGCATTCAAATTCAATGGTTACACTGATTACGATCGACAGGCAATCGACAAATAGAAAAAATGTGGTTATTTCAACAAAATTTATTTGAAATATTTCAATAACACAGCAACGCAATTTTTTCTCTCTCTCTCTTTGTTTCTCGTTCATTCATATTGATTTGGCAATAGACGGGCAACAGGCAGGCAGGCAGGCATGCAAGCAACGCAAATCAGTCGGAACCAACGCCTCAAAATCACAAAATTCATTTAAGAATAAAATAATTACCGAACACAAACGGCACAAACGATATATTGATCACATTCATAGAAAACGTTCATTGTTGTGAAATGACAACGAGAGAATCAGCAGTGGACAGAAAATGAATGAGCAACACATGCATGGATAAACGACGGTTGACAATATAAAGAAACTCAAAAACAACAACAACAACAACAACAACAGAAGCAGTAGCAGCAATGAGCTGTGCAATAAAATGAATAATAATTGAATGACAATGTGCTCGATGTCACAAACATTTTGAAAAATTGCACCAGTCACATTGTTGCGTTCGAACAAACAATAAGTATAGAAATTTTAGCGGTATAATACAGAGCCCGCATGTGCTCTCTGATATTGCTCAATCGATATAAATAGAATTTTCTAATTGGAAAATAAATATTTACGTAAATCTATAAAGAAAATAGTCATGTCAACGCCACAGCCAGATCGAAAGCCAAAAATGGTTTCCACATGGTTTTCATCATTACGTCGACAACCGAAACCAAAAAAAGTGATTGCATCGAAAAAGCATTTACAAAAGAGTTGTGTTGATTTGACATCGGTGCCAACGGATTCAAAATCATTGCCAGCTTCGGTAACAAATAGCCCAAAGCTAAAAAATGGTTTTTTTCGCGATCATCATTTTGGATTTTCGCCATTGAAAACAGCAAATAATGGGACAGTGGCCAATGATTTGGACACACCAAAACGTACATATAGTACGGCAAGTAGCCAGAGTAGTGGCAGCACAGATTCAAATTGTCAAACTATAACAACAACAAAAACAACAAATAATGGCAAAACGCTGACCACAATAACACGTGTCACACGCACAACAGTCATTCCAACTGTTCAATCGGATAAAAAAAATCGAAAAATCAATCGCATCGGCACCATATTTGACGATAATGGCAAATTGCTTAGCAATTTGGAAAATTTTGATATTTATCAAAATTATGCGAATAATTTTCGCAGCAATATTATTAAAAATGACAGCGCTAGCAGCTGTAGCAGTGGCACAGGCAGCCATATAAATATTAATAATAATTGTAATCGTTCTGTGACCGAATCACATCATCATATTAATAATAATAATACATTGAAAGGTGTTCGATTTTTGAGTTTTAGTGATGACGATAGCGGTAATTTGTGTAAAATAAGTGCCAGCAATAGTTCAATTGCAAATCGACCATTTAAATCGAATAGTTTAGATGATGACATTGAATTTATTGATACATCATCTAGTCTAAGTGATATTGGTGCCAGTGATAGTGTGGTTATGGATTATTCTGAACCAATCATGTATTATAATACATTACCAAAATTACCAAAATCGTGTAACACGTGCAAAACTCAACAACAATTACAAAAACAACAAAATCAATCAAAATCCGATTGGAATATCAGCCTACATCAAAAGGTAGAATTAATTGGCGTTTATTTATTATTTTGTGTGTTTTGGCAAATATATCAATACATCGGATTTTTAGTTCTCATCAAACAAATAATGAGTAATAATAATATAAACATGAAACAGACACACACACCAAACGTTAACCAAAATGAGGCGAAATTAATTTTTTTGTGAAACTGAAATGATTTCTTTCTAATAAAACTAATCTTCTTTTTATTCCTTTTTTTTCTATTTACGAACGCAAAAAAAAAATGAAAAAAAAAACAGCAAATCAAAGATGAGTTGGGCGAAATAACGACCGAAATGGAAGTATTAGACTTACAAGAAGACTGCAAACATTCCAACAATAAAGATAAGCAAATGTCGATTGGACGGAAAACATTCAATATGGATCCGAAAAAAGGTGAGAATTATTCTTACGTAATCCAATGGCTTGTAAATATATAGGAAAAGAGAACGCAAAAAAAAAAAAAATCAAATCAAATAAACATACATTATTATGCAAATGTAATTGCGTTCTGTGTTGGTGAGTTGGTGAGTTGGGTATTTATATCGGCACTTTGGCGATTAATTAAATTTTTGCAAATGTGAAATGTACAACAACATTTTCTTCTGAAAGTAAATGCGCAAAGCATTTCTATTCAAGAGCTATTCAATGTAATTTTGATGCATGCGTAACGATATGAACAACTTTAAAAATTATTCTCAACCTGAAAATTGTTTCCATCGATTCGGATATTCATGGTCACGGATAATTACAACGTTTTGCTTATTTTTTTCCTCAAATCAGGAACTCGTCAAATAATTTGCTTTTCTGTCGAAGTCCCCTTCAAAAATATTTCTCTTTCGGGTTTTTATTTTTTTTTATTTTTGTCGTTGCGCGAACACAGATTTCGGTTTTTCCGGCATTGGTCGGCAACAAGTAACAAGATCATTTCAGTCAAAACATGATACACGATTATGTGTTTCGTTTGCTTTGGCTCAATCTTATAACCGTATCGGTAAGAGTGAGAACATTCTCTGGGACTTTTTATTTTTTTTAAATGATGATGCCAATGAGCAAACCGATGTGACATGTGTGATAAATTTAGCTGTACAAAACAAACAGTTTACACCGAACGGTTTATATGATAGATCGAATGCGCAAAAATATTTCGAATACTTTTTGCAAAAATTCACAATTTCATGTATATACCAAGTTCGTTCAAACAGATTTACCGACATCGTTGTGGTTGTTGTTGTTGTTGGTTCAGTTGTTGGCAATTAAAATGAGTAAATCAATTTGTGTATGTGTGTGTGATGAAAAGAGTGAACGAATGAGTGAGAGACAGTTTGTTGTTGTCATTTATGAGAATACAAAGTCCAAGATTTTCCTATACGCGACATATTTTCTTAATTGTTGATTTGTAAATCAATTCCCGAACATTTTGCATAAATTGAATTCGAATTTAGATTAGCTTTCGTCGCTATAGTTTTGTCATCTAAATCCGGTCACATTCATTTTCCATTTCATAATTTAGAATTTCCGAAATTCAATTACCCTATCGAATGTCGAAAGGCTTTCGGAATTCATTAAGTTTTCTTATGCCTTATGACTGAAATGGAAACCATATTATTTCGAATGCTGTCACAGCCGTTTTAGTTTGGAGCGTGGTGCCTTTTGTGCTATTAATCGTTGTGTCACATTGTTGTTCATTAGCTTACCGCTTTCATTGAATAGCACATTTTAAAGCTAACATTTCATATTAATGATGCAACGCCGCATGTTTCTACCCAGAATCGAACAGAATTCAAGCTGATTTCATCAATTTATATGTATTTGATTAAAAATTCCATTAATTTTATTGCCATCGCTGAAGTGATCTGAAGTGATTTTCTTCTCCATTTCACAAAATAATAAATTGAACAATAAATAAATATCATAAATTTCAATCGAAAAACCAACAAAGGTACGCATGACTGAATTTATATGGCTGAAATGGCTATGGCAGGCCCAGAATTGAATTTCTCAATAATATTTTGTTTCGTATCAATCATTTCACATTCCAATATAAAATGTGGACTTCATTGAATTTAATCATAATTTTTCAAGGTTTGTGCTTTGTCCGGGCAAAATGTCCTCTATTTTTTGCATGCTAGCATTACGACAAGCCTACGATCTATTCGATAGAACGGGAGGAAATCTCTGTATAATATTGTTAACTTAAGAATGTTAAGTACCCGATGTGATAATTTTGATTGACGTGCCGACAACCCGTTCTGGCATCAAATAATATTAACTTGATATTTTAACACAAAACATGATGTTATCAGGCTTCAGAGATTAAATTACTTTTCGGTTCTCATGACCGACATTCGAATGAAAATTTTTCCACATTTTTGTTTTGAAACACTCAACGCATTCATTACATATAATTTACAAATGAATTGCGAGTCGAAAGTGGCAAAATGGAAAAGAGAAACGTAAGAGCGTATGAAGTATGAAGTGGTTTCTTTTCATTCTATTTTTAAATTTTTCATTTCAGCATCATTCATAGGCTTTCAGTTCTGAACTTTTATGATGATTTCAAATAGCTCACAATAGAATCAAAGCACTGCCATAAGATGCTTCCATTTGAAAGTCCTTTTTGAAAAATGGTTTCGCTTTTGCTGGTCTTTTTGATTTGCTTTTGTAATTTATGGGCCACATTTTCATTAAGGCGTGTTGATAGAGATTCTTTTCACCTCTTAAAGTAGAGCCTGTATTACGGCTCATTGTACACAACAGTCGTTCTGTTTGTCGGAATCTATAAATTGTTATGATTTAATTGAAATAAATTCATGAATAAAACTGGCTTTGTGTCAAATGATTGAATAACTAGGCATTATGCGGCCATTCGATATCATTACACTCTTTTGGCCTTGTTGTTTAGATCCTGTTTGGCTGTGTATCGATTTCGAGAACTTTCACTCATTCTTTGTTTTTATTCGTATCCATTTTCAGGAATTGAATATTTATGTGAGAATCAATTATTACAAATGGATGCTCAAGATGTCGCACATTTCTTATACAAGGGTGAAGGTCTCAATAAAACAGCCATCGGTAAGTTCAATTGATATTCACGTACATCCTTTAAATCAGATGTAATATTAATACAAATTGATTGTAGGTGATTATTTGGGCGAAAAGAACGATTTCAATGAACAAGTTCTGAAAGCGTTTGTTGAACTTCATGATTTTACCAATTTGATTCTTGTGCAAGCATTACGGTAAGTTTCATTATTATAATTTTGAATGTAATAAAATTTTAAAAATCTTTTTCAACATTTCAATCGATTTCAATTGCAGACAATTTTTATGGTCGTTTCGTTTACCAGGCGAAGCTCAAAAAATAGATCGAATGATGGAATGTTTTGCTCAACGTTATTGTCAATTAAATCCAGACATTTTTACCAACACAGACACATGCTATGTACTTAGCTTTGCAATAATTATGCTAAACACATCGTTGCACAATCCATCGGTCAAGGACAAACCAAGCGTTGAACAATTCATTTCGATGAATCGTGGCATCAATAACGGGGGCGATTTATCACGTGAGCTGTTGGTATCATTGTTTGAATCGATACGAACGGAACCATTTAAAATACCACAAGATGACGGAAATGATTTAATGCACACATTTTTCAATCCAGACAAAGAAGGCTGGCTATGGAAGCAAGGTGGCAGGTAATTAATAAATAATAATTCATTTTTTTTTGTTTTTTTTTGTATTAAATTATTTGCAATGCTTTTAATCCACCAGATACAAATCGTGGAAACGAAGATGGTTCATTTTGAGTGATAATTGTTTGTATTATTTTGAATACACAACCGATAAGGAACCGAGAGGTATCATTCCGCTTGAGAATATTCTGGTAAGTTTTATCGGTTTGTGGGTCTATGACCACAAGACAATTGCGTAGCAAATTTAATCGATGGATTTTTTTTATGTTTTTAGGTCCGAGAAATACACGACCGAAGTAAACCATATTGCTTTGAATTGTATGCTTGCGGAGGAGCTGATATAATCAAAGCATGCAAAACAGATTCTGAAGGAAAGGTATGGAACGCAAAATTTAAAACAGTTTCTGTCATTGAAATTGATTATTATGCTGAAAATAATCCGAATTAATTTCTTTTTGTAGGTTGTCGAGGGTAAACATTCGGTTTATCGAATGTCCGCCGCTACCGAAGAGGACAAACAAGAATGGATTAAATGTTTAACACAATCTATTAGCCATAATCCCTATTACGATATTTTAATACAAAGAAAAAAAATGGCTCTCACCGACATCAGCTAATAATGACAATAAACCAAAAAAAAAAATTAATCAGTCCATCAATCGGTGAATCGGTGTGAAGACACATTCGGACGTAATTCGCATATCATTCACCACTAAAAAAAAAAAAAATGAATCGAAAATCCACCGTTTCAATTTCGTTTTCTGTTCGAACATTTTTTTTTTTTACCTACATATACATTTATATATCATGGATACCAGTTTTGTAAACGAAAATAGAAAGCGAAAAAAAAAAAAATTGAATTTAATTTTAAAATCAAATGTTTGCATGTATCTAGATCCGAATATCATTTGCATATAGTAGAAGAGAGAAAAAAAAATATTATCCACAAGATCAAATATACGCATGAAACGTCGTTATAATACTTAATTATCATGATTTTAAATTGGTCAATTTTAAGGATAACCTGTAAACCTGTATATATATATTATTTTAATCATAGTTTTATCACAAATGCATCAAATTTCAATATATTTATAATAATTAATTCAATTTCTCAATTGTTCATTTAGATGATGTTTTTTTTTTGTTGATTGCAACGTATGTAAATAGTAATGAGAAAAAGAAAAGTGAAATACAAAATTTCGATAAAAAAACAAAAAAAATCGAGAAAAATGTAAATTCCATTCGATTGTCTCACATGCAAGAGTATATAATAAATGACATTCTGTAGATATTTTCCATCATTCAATTTTTAAGAAAAAAATATTTATACGTAAAATAATGAGTATAATGAGTATAATGTATGGGCTCTGAGCTGTACGAAATTTTCAAATACTTAAAATTGAAATCGATGTGACACAATATAGAGATATCAAACAAAGTGCCACCCAAAATTGAATGTTGAATCTTTTCTCATTGTTTGTGATATCAAACGAACGACATCTCTCTACCGAATAACCTGAAAAGATAATTATTTATATAATATATAGAAATGCTGTTAGAACCTGTTTCCAATAAAATTATTCTTATTTTATTATTGTATTGTGTTTTATGTGTGAGTTTCGATCAGAAGCTAGGCTCTAAAAAAATTTCCCACAACGGTACGCACATTTCTGGAGATGATATCAGGAGATCGCTTCAATTATACATGCAATTTACTATTTTTTCGAATTGGGAATTGTTTAAATATATTATTCCCAATATGACTGCTTATACAGAATTTTATTCGCCTCTCATTTTCAAACTCAAAATCTATTGTATTTAAAATAAAAAACATTATCCTTAAGAATTGACGATTTTTTGTTGAATTTGGTCATTTTTTTGTAGGAAAAAAAAAGAAAAGAAAAAATAAAAAAACATAAATAAAACGAAATAAAACTAAAAATCTTTCAACATTTGAAAACATAAACGAAACAACGAGAACTTTTATTCAGGAAAAACAATTCAACAGAAAAAAAAAATTAATTGCAAAAATAAATTAATGAAATCGATATGTTTTTATTCGAGACTTTTCATAATTTCGTCGTGGCTTTTACCTTTTGTTTCTGGTATAATTAATATGGTGAAAAATAATCCGAATAAACAAAACATAGCCAAAGCAAACATACAACCAGACATGCCGATCCATTCGATCATCGATGGAAAAATCTGAACGTTTATGAATGAAACCAGCCAATTCAATAAAAATGCTAACATGCTTGTCATACGCTTAATCTTCGATGAAGGAACAAAAAAAAAGAATTAAAAAACAAAAAGAATGATTAGTTATTCAATTTCAATGTGGTTAAAGACTTTAAATCCATTCATGTGATGGATGATAAGATTTACTTTTGTCGGTAAAATTTCCATGAATATGACGGCCGTCAATGGTAATATTCCAATGGACCCAGATAAGATAATCATTGAAAATGAAACAATTGGCATAATGCTATGCAACGTTGGGCTAAATTCCAAAATTTCATTTTTGAATTGATCATGCAAACCCATCGACATCAAACTGAATGCAGCGCCTGCCGATGACAATGACAGCAACAATTTTCGTCCAGCCCGATCGGCTAAAATTGTTGTGAGTAAATTGGCAACGATTTGTACAACGGCAACAATGATCGATGACGTGCTTGGTGATAGACTTGATCCGGCGTCTTTGAAAATTTTATTAGAGTAATTAATCATCACGAATACACCACAAAATGGACCCAATACCGCCAAGAACATTGTTATTATTGTGGATTTTATTGCTGCTTTGGTACCTGTTATCGCAGTTAATTTGTTCATTATTTGTTTCATAACGTGTCACATCAAATTTGTATTTTTTTTTTTTTTTCTAATTATCACATTTAATAAATCAAAAGCGATCGGCTATTCCACTTACAGAAATCACCAAAAGTTAAACTATCACTTTCCATTTTGTCGTAAGTTTTTTCTTCGATGGGACTCTTTTCCGCTTTCGATTTGCTCATATCTTTCATTTCTACTGGAGACGGTGCACCACTATAAAAGTCACGAGATTTTTGAGCCAACTGCAGATTGTAATATTTAAATTGTGTTTTAAACGCTCGTTCGTCACTTTGCTGTGAATTTTTTGTCAAAATGTAATTACCAAAATGTGGCCTTCTTTTTGCAAAAATTCCGGTGTCTCTGGGAAGAATTTAATTAACGCAAGGAACAAAATTGGGACTAAAACTAAAATTATTATTTGATTATGATAACTGGCAAGATTGTCAATAACATATAATATTAAGATTCCAAAGTTTATAATTAAAACAATCATGGATCCAAGCATTCCTCGAAGTCTATAGACGATTACAAGAAAAAGGACATATTTAGAAATTGTTCTTAAATTTCTTTTTTTTCTTTCTGAATTGAATTTCTTTCGTGACTTACACATCGTCAGCGATTTCGGACACATATATTGGGATCACTATGAAACAGGCACCACCACAGATACCCGTTATTAATCTCGCAGCATATAAATAATAAACGTCCGTTGCAAAATACAACAATGCAAAGCTTATTATTTGTGAAACGGCTATTGAAACTAACAACATTCGTCGTTCATAAAAATTGATTAAATATCCATAAATAAGTGTGCCAATCATGCCGCCAATAGATAGAATCGAAACAACCATTGAAGCTTCACTTTGTGTTAATGGGCCAGCTCTTAATGGCGTATTATCAGACATCAATAGAACATAATTTGGTCCACTCCACGCAGTTGCAATTCCATACGAAAATGATATTAAATTACCTTAAAATTTCGGGAAAAAATTTCAAATATTAACACAAATTAACTGAATTAAAAATAAAATATTATTTTACGGCGGCATTACATGTTATAGCGGCTAAAAATTGATTGCGTCCACCCTTTGAATTAGACATTTTGAGCAAACTAATTGCAAGAGTATTTAATACACTAAATGAGTGAACTGTTTTCTTAATGTAATCTTTTGGTCGATCTTTCACGATCGAAAACCAAACGTTAATTGAAATTATGCTTTGCAGCCAGCGATAATTTTGGCTCGATTCATTTCCAAATTTGCGTAAACAATGGGCGACGCGTATGGGTGCCATTTTATTGTATAATTTATCATCCAATTGTTGACATGATTTGCAGCTCACAATTATTGTTCTAAAGCGCTTCGAAATTCCTTATCATCACATAATTGATCCAAATGAGATAAGATTCAAATTGATAAAAATAATGATAATGATAATACGTGTAAGTGAATCGAACTTTCGTAATAACGGATTTGTTGGACATATTTACTCCTTCTAATTGTGGAATTTTTCCTCTTTGTTACGTTTTCATTTGTTTTTCTTTTTCTTTCTTTCTTCATTAGTCCCAAAGAAAAGGTCATCTTCTGTTCTTCGAATGGAAAACAATAAGGCGTCGACGCAATTTGTCATAATCTTTTCATTTAATTATGACTTCTGAAACGGAAATCTTTTGATTGTCATTCCATTTTCTTATGTAATTTTTTTTCTTTTTTTTTGAAGAACGTTAATCGTTAGATCGGACGGTAGCGTGCGGCAGTTAAGCCATATAGCCGACAGTAAATCACATCTGTTAATTGTTGACGATTGATAATAATTGTGGTTTTGTGGTATAGATGGTATACAGTTAACAGTCAACATGTATTACATTTTCCAACCAATTCACATTAAACGAATAAACTGAACTGAACGAATATTAACGAACTGTGTACAAGTGATTGTGTGCACTGTTCGATCGATTGTTGTGTGATTTAGTTCGAATGCATATCTCAAACGATCAACTAGTTGATCCACAGATAAAAATATTAAATCCAGTTTTGGTGCTGTTGTTTTTATATATTTAAAGCAAAAATTTTGAACTTAATTTTCACTTTCAGTTTTGTGGACTTCAATCTTCCATGATCTAATTCAAAAACAAGTAGTTCAATTGAATATTTGTGTTTCATAGAGCCAAAGCCATTGACATTGAAAAAGAATGGCTGACATCGAAATGAAACAAAAAAATCCAGAAATCTCATCGCCATCCATGTCAACATCAAATCGAAGCAACAAATTCCTGGATATGATGTTGAAGAATTTGTTATTGATCACCACTTTGCTTGGTGTTACAATTGCTATTATTTTAGGTTTGCCATTAATTGAGAATTTCTCGAATCATAATCATAGTTAAAATTCATAAAATTTCTGTGCAGGAATGAGTTTGCGATCGCAGCATTTATCGAAAGACACAATTTTGTTGATATCGTACCCGGGCGAATTATTTTTACGAATGTTGCGTTTGTTGACCTTGCCATTGCTGATATCAAGCATTATAACGATATCATCAAATCGGCATGCGGGCGTCAGCAGTAAAATGGTATTCCAAACAATGATGTATTTTATTTTGACAACAATAATGGCCATTTTCATTGGATTTACCATAGCATTAACATTTAAACCAGGAACCAAAAAGCCAATGCTGATTTTGGAAAATAAAAAAGAAGGAAAAATGTTGGACAGTCTCCTTGATTTAGGCAGGTAAATGTATTCATTTTCATTGGAATCGATTGGCTGTTGAAAAATGAAACTGGAATTTCTATTTTTTCAGAAATCTTTTCCCAGGAAATTTGTTTGAAGCAACTTTTCAGCAAACGCACACCATTTTCATTGAATCTAAACTAGTCAATGGATCGACAACCTTTGAACGTCAGCTAACCCATCGATCCGGTCCGAATACAATGGGTTTAGTGGTATTTTGTTTGTTATTTGGTTTTGGAGTTAATCAAATTGGTGAACGTGGCGAAACGATTAAGCTCTTTTTCTCTGGAATATTTGAAGTTCTTTTGTCCATTACGACAAAAGTTATGTGGTTAAGCGGTATCGGTGTGTGCAGTGTTATAACGGCCAAGATTGTCGAAATTGAAGATTTACCAGAAATTGACGACGTACCGGACATTTTGTCACAATTGGGTTTATTCATGTTGTGCGTCATTTTGGGAGTTTTCGTTCATCAACTCGTTATGATGCCAGCCATTTATTTCTGTTTTGTGCAAAAGAATCCGTACACATTTTATTTGAATTTAATGGATCCATGGGTGACAGCATTTGCTGTTTGTTCATCGTAAGTTGATGTTTTTGTTGTTTTACGTTTTCCATTGAAATAAATTTTGGATTTTTTCTTCTTTCATTTAATAAGGGTCGTGACGTTGCCCACAACCCTTCATTGCATGATTGAAAAAATGAAAGCTGATGAACGTGTAGCCAGATTTGTTATAACACTTGGTATTCCATTGAATTTAGATGGAACAGCAATTTTTTTATCAGTTGCATCGATATTTGTTGCCCGTTTGAATGGTGTCGATGTGAATGTGAGCAAGTTAATTGTAATCCTTATCACAATTACAGCTGTTTCAATGGCAATGCCATCGGTTCCGAGTTCATCATTGGTTGCTTTGTTGATTATTTTATCGGCAATCGATGTTGATCCAAAAGATGTTTCATTATTATTTGCTGTCGATTGGATTTTGGATCGTTTTCGAACAACTAGTAATGTTTTGGCCGATTGCTTTGCAGCTGCAATCATTGAAAAGATTTCACAAAAAGAATTACGTATGGTGCAACCACCGAACTCGGTAGCAAACGAAGCTAACACAGATGAAGCCCATTTTTTACAAAGTGTTTAAATTAAAACTTTTACATTTGAAAAAAAAAACTTTTGAATTTTCAATGAAATTGATTATTGCTAAAAGCATCGCCCTTGATCATTACATCCACAAAATATCACATTATTCAATCTCTTTAGGCAAATGCCAACTGGAAAATTCAAAAATTGCGATGCCATCTATGATCTTCCCATTAAATTAATGATTCAAAGCTTACAAGCTTCATTCATTCAATTTCAAAATGATACCGTGCACTCGTCACGAAAATGACCGTGAATTTTGTCAGCTGTTTATCGGCTTTTGTCAGCCCGTGGGAACTGTCAAATACATAACGTGCATGAAAGTGATTTATTAATCAAATTGTTTGTAAATTCAAATGTAAACAAATTTTAAATCCAAAGTGTTTCGTCAATTTTTGTTTGGTTTGTTTGTTTGATTTTAAAATCTTAAAGTGTTTTTTTCCAGTTTTCGCTATCCATTTCGCTAAGGTATGTAATAGTCTATAATTGTTTAAGCCATAGCAATTGAATGAAATGTATTTATATTTCAAGTAAACTAACCTATGTCATAAACTTAGTTCAATGTTCAATGCCGCCAACAAACATCAGTTTCATTCATAATAATTTGTATTATGAATGACAAAAAAAACTAAACTGTTTCCATCATTTAGGCCGGCTACGCATTTTTATAACGTAATAAAAAAAATTACGCGAATAATGCGCGTCACTACAATGATTGCGTATAATAAATGTTTTAAATACCCTTCATGTAAATTTGGATAGACTATTTATGATTTTTTATGCTCTTGAAGTCTGGAAGTCAAACAATTTGGACTGAAATTTATTGAAACCTTCAAGATTCGAAAAAAAAATCAAAAATATTCCCTGGTCGGTTAATTTGTTGATATGTATGCTTGGATGTGTGACATTTTTATGTGAACTGTTCATCATTCAGTTATTGCTGATTGAACAATAAAAACATCTTAGCTCTGTACTCTGCCATCTGCTCATTATCAAAATTTATCGTTATTTCGAAACATGAAAAATTTCACTTTGTTGAAGGATGTTCGAAAATAATGTGATTTCTCTCAAATTGTTTATTTATTTATAAATTGCATTTCTCAAACAAGGTCACAATCAAATTGAAATTCCACCGAGAGCAACTCTGTGGAGCTAGATGAATGAATTCCATTCTTCTAAATTTAACCGATTTTAAGTAATGTTTGTTGATGGGTTTGAGTCGTTTAAAAGACATGATGAACTCAGATTCAAAATCAGTATCGCATCCGTTCAATATTATTCTATCCTTGAGATGGTTGGCTGGCTGTAAGCATCTTAACACCCGTATATCGTACGCGATATACATATACACAAGATGCATCTATATATATTTATAAAGATATTCGAGACGATTTTTTCGTGTGCACATCCGCTTCATTATTATTATTGCTGGTTTTTCTTCTCTTTTTTGGGTTCCATTTCGATGATATTTCAATATGTGTGTGGACGTATAACATTTCATATATGCATTTCATGCACATACGGCCATTGAGATTTACGAATAACATCAAAATAAATAAACAACCGAAAAAAAAAACAATTTTGCTGGTGTTGGCCTTCCCAACAGTCAGTTTTTCAGCTCTGGCTGTGCTGTTTTTGTTCGATAAACTGTAAACTAGGATGCAGGGCATTGTATAAAAATAATTCCGCTTGGCTTCACCTGCTCGGTTAAAACAGTCAGAAACAGGAAAAATATTAAATCAAAGAAATAAAACGATCTCTCTTCTTTTTGGGTGAAGTTTTTATTTTCCTTGTCGCACCGACATCGACACCGTGTTTCCTAAAACATTAAATATGCTATGGTAACGGAAAATTCATTCTTATCAATTGGCTTGATTTGTATAAAGAAGAGAAATTTGATTTTGTATCAAAAGCGTCCTTTATGCGAAATAATCAAAAAATATCAGATAATATTTAACAATTTAGTCAGTTTTATGCAATCGTTTCAGTTTGAATGAATGGAAATAAAGGGAACATCAACTATCAACAACAATTCACAATATTTCATTGTTTTTTTTTTGTCGATTCTGATGTAAAGTGAGAAGAAGAAACAAAACAAAATTATGCGCATTTATCTGTGTTTTGCTTCAGCAATAAAATGAAAATTAATTGCGTATAATTTTTGAATGCAGTTTGGTGTTGCCATTTTTTTTTTCGTCTCTCCTTTCTGCCCGGCTTCGAACCAGACATGTAAGAAAAACCAAACAAGATGAATATTATAGTAAATGCAATGTGCAGCAGTTTGAAGTCGTTATATTATTATGTGTAATTTTGCTGCATGCGTTTCACTTTATGATCCATGAAACTATGGAAATGATTTCATTTCTGTGTGTTTTTTTGCAGTTTGCATACACACAACACACAAAACTATGAGATTACACAAATGAATAATGCATGCACCAAAAAAATTTGAAATTTATCTATAATTTTTGAGCTTTTTTCTTCTTTCTTTGCCGAAATGGCTATAGTGGTTTAAATCACTTCCCTAAATGCACACAAATACACAAAATGCAAATAAAATGCACAAACTAAACAACCGATCACTAGATTGTTACAGATCGTTTGGTTTGCATCGACACACACACAGAATTGTGGAATTGCTTTTATGGAAATTTTCATCAAAATGATAAAATAACTGCAAACAGTCGCATATTGAAAATTCAACGCAAAACAGAAAAAAATATCGAAGCAAGAGAAGAAATGACACTCGAATGTGATCGAATGCGAACTTTCGCGATATTACAATTGAAATGGGTGTGTGTGTGTGTTTGTTATTGAGTAAACGATAAAAAAATGCTTCGTTTCGTTTGCAATATTATTGCTGGACAATGTAATATGTAATGTTATGACTATTGAACAAATACTGAGTACTGAATACTGTAAATATGGTCAGAAATAAAACAGTTTATTTCGATGAGCCAAGCAAAATGCAAAATATAATACTTACTGTATGATAACGCAAATAGTGAGAAGATTCGATTCCCAACACACAGATAACAGATAACTGAAATTTGTTCAAATAATATCAATCAACATAATCATAAAGAAAAGCATTCATTTTTTTCGTCTGCTCAGGGCCACAAAAACTCAAAAATATATATTACGAATTGGTCGTTGCTCACCAAACCATATCAATAAATATAATCGCCATTTGAAGAATTTCGACATTTTTACATTGTATGTTATTGATGGGTCATAATATCACACATTCGCCTTCGTCAATGCACACATGACATTTAATTCGAGAATATAAATTCAATTTGACAATTCTGCAGTTTTGGAGTTTTTCTGTTCGATTTTGTTGACTCTATTGTGTTTGTAGGTTTTGTTTTCAAAGTTTTTTTTAGTTTGCTTGAAGTTAGCCATAATATGACTACAGCAGTAATATACTATACGAAAAGTCATTTGAATGACACCGACACAATAGATCCAGCCAATAACGAATATTTTCAATTTTAGCTTTAACTATTCTCTTTAATTTTTGTACTCTGAACCATATCACTATACAACTCAAGTCTAGAGTCTGTAGTCGTTGATCTTTAGTCTTGGCTCACCAAACCACAAATCCAATAAAAACAAAATAATTAAACAAATGCCGATTTTATGGCCGATTGTGTCTCTTTCAAATTCTCGATGCAGGCCAAATTACAGCGATAACAGTATATTTTTTTCTCTATGATTATGACTCACACATGAGATGCGTTGTACCTGAGTCATACCTGAGACCAAAAACTTCCATATTCCATACCTATAATAATGGCTATAATAATTATTGGCCAAACAATGAACAGGAAAAAAAGATTATTTTTTTTTTGCTTGTTTTCTTTGTTTTTGTCTTCTTTTGGCCAAAATAACCGTAAAAGAAAAATCAAGTCGATTCGATGAGCCATACAAATTTTATAATGCCAGGTATATTTTTATTTATTTTTTTTTTGCCATATGCCAATTTTGAATGGCATTATACACTCTCTCTCTCTCTATTTATGGTATTTTATTTGTTCTTTTGCCCTCGTGACGTAGTGCATCTTTTCAATTCATTTTGATGACGATTTCCTGCAAATGTAAACAATTCCCTCAATTCATTACTAAAATGTAAAAGAAGTGTGTGTGTGTGTGTCTGTGTTCGCCATTGAATTCATTATTGCCAACAAACATTTTCAACATCTATGCGATACTTAAATCGATGAATCCATTTGATGGTGCATCAATCCGATTGTTCGTATATTGCCGTTGTTCGTTGTTGTTGTTGTTGTTATTGTTATTATTATTATTTTTCTCGTTATTATCGTTTGAAATTGCGGAAAAGACCGTTGATGGCTTGATATGAAACAAAGGGTCTCATCATAAGCATCGCACACCACATACGCAGTCGGTGAGACTTCAAATGCATTGCATTAAAAACAAAAATGCATCTGGCACTGAATACCATTTGATTCGTATTTTGAATGCTGTTGTTTGTGGATTCGATAGAGGAAAAGTGGTTTGGTAATATAGCTTGCAATGCATATATGTATGGGCACAATGTACAATATTTAACAGCCGCTGTTTTTAGTGTTTAGTCCATAGGCAACTTAGTGTTTTGTATGCTGAGTCACCGATAAATGTGTGTTTACGTGACACGCAAATGTATTGGTTAGGCGAATGCACGAATTCGATGTCAGCACAATTTGTTTTTCTGCTGGTTTTTTTTCTTCTTTCTTTCGTTTTGATACGTATCAAGTCTACACACGCACACACACACAGTGTCCACACTTTAATATGTAAAATGAGTGTCATCATCGTTTGGAAACGCGTATAAACAACATGTATAACAAAAGTTTCGTTTATTCAGCGCACACCAATATTAAAACACAGAGCACTGTGAGTTTTGAGTCTTACAGGGTGATTCAAAATATTCCATGGCTGGCTTAATGGTCAAGCCAATACAAATAATACTACCTGAACAATCCATTTCACCTTAAAACAATCCAGTTTATGATAAACAATTTGGAATGATAAGCCAAATAATGGTTTTGTTCTATAAAGTCCATTAGCAATGGTCCCTGTTCAAAAGCCATCGTCTCGCATTGAAAAGGCTTAAAGACCTCAAAAAATCGAGAAACTACGCAGTGAAATATAAAACGTTCACGAAATCGAATAGCTCCAAATACATTCACTGAAAAATTCGTATTTTGTTGACGATGATAGAATGAAATAGAACGATATTATATACACATTTTATAAATGTATAACAGTGTAAAGCGTATAGAGTACAGAGAGAACAGGGAATACGTTTGTTTTTTGTGTGTGTGCAGGTGACGTAGCTGTATCGTTCGATTTGGTTGCGCATTATATGATGAATGTGAGCGTGTATACGTTTCCTATTTATGAATGTGTGTATGTATTGAACACGAAAAAGCCGATCACAAAAGCGACCGCAATGCTCATAAAATAACAGGCAAGCACTTCTCCACCATAGCATTTCAGTGACAATGTTCATTTAGTGATGATGAGTCGGCTGGATAGTAGCTAGCTTGGAAAATCTCTTACGCCAATCAAATTTTTCATATTATTTCTATCAATTCAGTGAAAATAACCAAAACAAAACAAAACAGAAAAAAAAATACAGAAAAAAAATAACAGCAACATTAACAATCAAATAGTTTCTCAATTTATTTCAAAAAAAAAGTTCGAATTGTTTTATTACATAAAATTTGTTGTAATTTCGACACAACGCCGAAATATTACATACGCCCTGAGACTAAAGCAGCACAAGCAGCATAAAATACATGTACAGAAATAAAATCGAGCGGCCATATTGGATTTCAATTCATACAAAGGAAATTTCAAATTCCAAATAATTTCTTCATATTTTCAATCGACGACGACAAAAACATTGTGTGGATTTTGATTTAAAATTCAGTGCTCATTCGAAAATCAATTCGTTTGCGATTTAAACTTAAAAATTGTCTCTACTTGTTTTATTTTTTTTTTGGATCCATTTTGTGTTCGTGCGAACGAGTGTGTGTGATTCAAAGGGTTTTATTCTCGAAATTTCTCTTTCGAATAAATCAAAACGTTGGGAAATTGAATTTTGCTTTGTACATTTAATCATCGGAAAAAGTGAAAAGAATTTTGACCAGTGTTTTTTATTCCCATAGAAATTCTGAAAATCGATTGTGTGGCCAATGAAATATTGAGCATATACTGAACAAAGAATTTTTTTTTTCATAACTGTGCGCGTGTACATGTGAAAAGGGCATCAAACACGAACGAAATCACAAAACGAAAAGAGGAGAAATATAGAGAAAAAGAAAAGCAACCACTTTAGAATTCGAATCGAAAGGAAAATTACGAATCCAGGAAGAAAGAAAAGTAAAAGCACCTTTTATCGATTGAAATATTTGAAATCGAGTTTTGATACTCGATGCGACCGACAAAAATTCGAAAAACACACACATTATTTTCGCGAAAAAATCGATGAATTTAAACGTGAGACATTTGAGAACCATTACAATTGAAATTCATAGTACAAATTTATTATTTCCAAAAACTAAAATTGAAAAACATAATTAAAAATTCATTTCCAATTGAAAACGTAGACACATTGATTTTCTGTGATGATTTCATAATAATTTCCAAAATAAAAAAAAAATAAAAATTAAAAAAAAAATTAAAAACAAAAAAACATTAAGAAAAAAATCGTAAAATTTCCCCAAAAAAACATAAACAACAACGGCAAAAAAAAAATCCCCAGCAACCCGGGCAAAGCATCGAGCGGAAGACAAAAACCAAAATTCCGTAAATAATAAATAACCCAATTTGTTCGAAAAAAAAAAACATCGGAAAAATAACCGAAATTCCGAATTGCGACAAAAAAAGAAAAAGTAAGAAGAAACGAAACAAAGGCGAAAAATCGAAAACGTTTGGATTTTTGATCGAAACATAAATATTCTCGTTTATGACATTCAACAAAATCCATTTGTCAAACAAAATAAGAACTTTAAAGCGTAAATCATGAAACTGGAAGTGAATTCGGCAGCCGATTTTCTGATGAATTTATTGCGGCTGAAAAAAGTTGAACCATTGCCCGATAATGATCAATTGCAAAATTTCAAAGGTTCATTGGAATCGTTGTTAGTGCTTCATTATCGTAGCCATTGGTATCCGGATATACCGATTAAAGGATCCGGTTATCGTTGTATTCGTATTAATGGTAAAATTGATCCATTAATTGCACAAGCGGGCATATCGGTTGGCATTCCACCGAATTTATTGCGTAAAATGTTGCCAACCGAATTAACATTATGGATTGATCCCGAAGAGGTTGCCTATCGCATTGGTGAAAATGGTTCGATTTGTGTATTATATGATTCACAAAGTCGTGCAAGTCCATCATCTGATTTGGATTCAACTGGCAGTACATCATCAAATGTAAGCACCGATGAATTTATAATGGATCGTGTTGGACGTCCAGATATGTCAGCCACAACAACACATGATTATATTGATCGAACAACAACATCATCATTATCACCATTGAATAGTGCAAATAATTCACCAACAAAACCGGTATCGATGCAAGATATGCTATCCGATCCACGTCGCATGAATTATGTTCCTCAATTACCACCAAATTACCAATTACATCCGCAACCACATCCACAACAAGCTTATCAATATCATCGACAGGCTATGAATCATAATCATCATCCATCGACACAACATCAACAATATATGCAACAAGTTCAATGGGATGGATTCGGCAACAATAATAAGGTGAGTTTTTTTTCCCCGAGGAAATCTATTGTTTTCAATAATTGTTATCAGTTTTTTTTTGGTTTTGATTTTGTAAAAACACAAAATCCAAACCACAAAAATATTTATTAACGTAATGTTTTAACAAATTCGAACTCTCAAACCCTTCAGCTGTTCACATACAATTTACAACCCTCATGTCTGGCTTGAATAGCCATTTAAAATGGCGTCTCAACAGCATCATTTACGTACGTTACGTCGACACCAACACCAACGACCATCCTCTCCCATGTTCGAGAATAAAATCGAAAAAGACAAAAAAAAAAAGAAAAATATTAAACAAAAATGCTCGTTTCAGACAAAATTGTTAATTATTTATACAAAAAAAAAAAGAAGAAAAATAGATACACACAAACCATACGATAAATAGAGTTTTAAAGTAATCGAGTCAAGGCATCATTATTTTAAAATGTTTATAATATATATATATATTACGTATACTATTCGAATAAACATGAAATCATATCGAGTCAATGGGTTTTTTTCTTTTCTTTCACACACACACACACAGACACACATTCGATTAACCATTTTCAGAAACAGTGGAAATATGAAAAATGCTGAAAATAACGCCGAAAACTTTAGCATAATTTCAATAATAATTATCCCATCGCCTAAAAGAGCCAGATGTTTGCATTAAATGTGTTCCCATCAATTTGATGCAGCCGCCCTTCGTCAATTGTATCGAAGCACAGCGAGCGCGCATATGAAATGGGTCTGTTATGACGACCAATTCAATTTGCGTTAAGTGCTGTCTGAAATTTCAATTTTATTTTCATCCAATCGAACCGTACATATGCATCAATCACCGCTAACATTGGCTAATAGCTGTCAATTTGTTATTCATCATGGAGGCCTGTGCCCTGCATGAAATCCGTTTCAAATTTTAAATTGAGCCAAAAAGAGAGAGAGAGAGAGAGAGAGAAAATGACGAAAAATAGCCATTGAATAGGTAAAATTCGATTCAACGGTGATTGATTTGTGAGGGTTTTTTCTTTCTTCTCAAAATGGCACTCAAATTACAATCAGCAACAAATCAAATAAATTTGCAATTTACAAACATTGATTAAGGCCCATGCGAATTTTGTCTCTTTTTTTGGCCAAATTTTTTTTTTCTTTTCATGCATCAAATGTGTGTAACGTTTTAATTTCAGAAATCAGCTCATTACGTGCTCATTTTCCATTGGGATCAATGAAAGAAATTTGATATTATTCGTTCATTATCGGCAATTGGTGTGAAAATGTGTTTGTTATTGCGCACAAATAAATAATGTGTTAATCGCCTTTTATTTTTATACATTTTTCACAAAGTTTTGTTTTTGTTCGTTCGTTTGGCGATTCAATTATTATTATTATCTTTTTAGCAATGAGAATGGGGGGAAAAATAAAACGAAGGAAAAAAAATGCTAAAGCGAAACGAAACGTTATCAAAAATCAAAAACCTTAAAAAACTTCAATACGCTGTAGTGTAAAGTATAAAGTGCTATTTGGAGCCAAGGCATACAAACATTTTGTATTTCAAGTATAAAATGATATGGTGAATGAGATTGTCATTTCAATGTTTTATGGTAACTTACTATGAGTTATAAAATTGACGCTTTTGTCGTTATCGTCGCACATTGCGACCACATTTACTCACAAATTTTTCCATTATTTTATCCATTTCAATTATGAAATTCCATAGATGGAATGCTACGCGATCTTTGCGAGGGAGGCAGAGAGAGAGAAAAAAAGAAGAATAAACAGACTAGAATATAAGATTTTCAATTTTATGGGAACACGAACAAAAGCCAAAAGAGTCAACATTTCAATATCCCATAAAATTTCTTTTATTTTGTCTCTTTTTCTTGTCTGTCTGTTTGTATTACAATAAAACCCATTTCGACTGACTTGAAAGAATAATAGCGTGATCACATAACAAAAAGAGGAAAAAACAACAAAAATTAAAGAAGAAAACAAAAATCGTCGTTCCTTCATGGATTTGTAAACTTTCTTCATAATGAATGGCTATTCAAATTCTAAAATTTCCATTCGGAGCGAATTGTTAGCGTGGCCATTCGGGAAAAACTTCAAAAACGGATACATATATGAATTGACAATTGATTTTCAATTTTATTTGCAAATACGAAAAGTTCATTCTGCTCAAAAAATTTAAATTCTATTTACTTATTGGATGAAAAAATCGAAGCCAAACAAATGACCCAAAGGATGAGAGACAGAGAGAGAGAGTTTAAACACAAAAAATGCTGAACAATGAACATGAAGAAAAATGGAATCGTCGAACTGGAACTCTTTGAAAAATTATTTCAGAACAATTTTAAAGCAGCGTAAATATGTTGTTTTTTCTTTTCGCCGACATACATATGTACGTGTTATGTGTTTTGTTCGTTGATGATCTGAATTTCATTCTTCTTCCCTTTTTGCTCCTTGCCATCTCGTTCCATTGCGATTTCGATCGCTGGAATAATGCTGAATACAATTGAGAAAAGAGAAGAAATAATAATAACGAATTCACAATCAGCCTTGGTATATGCATTTGTAGATTGTTCATTTGGTTCACTGTTCAATTATGCAGTTTAAATGACTTTCTTTTTTTTTCATTTTTTGACTTCAATGAGTAAATAAGGCGATTCCCTGTTTGTTTTTTCCAACCATGTTCATTGAAATGGGTTTATTTTATCTGTGTTCGGGTTGGTTTCGGTTCAAGTCCGTTGAATTATATATATTATTTT
>GL501408.1:354769-369805 GCA_000149185.1 Mayetiola destructor
CAGAATGGAATCAACATCGCATCGATTGGTAAACTAAAAGATGACAAAACGTTCGTTGTCAGTGGATCTTATTCATATACAGGTAGGTATAATTGTGAATATAATGTGCCCAGCTGGAGAAATGTTAATCGTATTTATTTGGAATGAATATGCATGAAAACGAACATAAATAACATTTGTATTTCGGTTTTTTTTTTTTAAACTTTTTTCTCATTTCGTTTACAGGTGCAGATGGTAAAAAATATCGTGTTCGCTATACCGCCGATGAATTCGGTTATCATCCAGTTGCTAAGCTTGAAGAGATTGATCCAATTCAGTAAGTTGTTTTGAGTAGACATTTCGGGAGGATCTTTTATGAATTGTATATTGAACAAAACAAATTTCAGGCCAATCGTTCCGACTATTGATCGCACCGCCAGAACATCTCAACGATTCGGACGTGACAATCTTCAAGCGAAAAATACACCATATTCGGGACCGAATTCATCGCTTACAACTAATCAATTCAATCAGGCTAATGCACCATTTTCATCTGGAATTTCATCACTCACATCCCAACAATTTGGTCAAGAGAATATTCAGAGCCAATTGACGAATAATTTTAATGGTGATAAATATCTGCCACCGAGTGCTCCAGTTAATTCTCGCGCATATTTACCACCACGAGGCTATTTACCACCACGAGGCTATTTACCACCACAAAAGAAAGATTTCTAATTTGAATAAATGAAATATACATTAGTCAGTTTGCATCTCTCATTTGAGATGATAGATGTCGTTTATACATTTGCTTTAAAATAAAGAAATAACAACAACTTATCGTATTGCGTATAAAATGTGTTTATTGTGGTGTGCTCATGATCTCGAGTTCGATACTGAATACAAGAGAATAATCACATATTAGAATACGTGAGAAATTGCTTTATCGACACGTAACACCTTTTGATTGGATTGCTCGGTGTTTTGAATATCAAATTTATGGCAAGTGTTTGATACGACTATGACTTGTTTCCGGTAGAATACGGAATATTTTACAGCATAATATTCTTATTATTTTGGATATTAATTGTAAGAGATGACGCAAACTATTTTTTCGTTGCAGTATGTCATTTTAAATATTATTGAACAGATCTGACATCTCCAAGAAATTGAGAGTTTTGAGACGAAATATATTTTAAATTGATTCAAATTTCAAAGTTTATATAAATTTCTATTTCGAATGTTGATGTTGTTGTTAGACTAACACTAAAATCCAAGGAAATTTTTAACCGTTGTGTAAATTTTTCCAAGGAAACCCTGTTCATTTCCATTATCAGATGGTTTGATAGTTTTTGGAATGTCTTGATTATTCTCTGCTGTTGGTTGCTTTTCCTCAACTACTTTTGAACCTTCTTCAGGTGGCTTTTGAGCTTCGTCAGCTGGTTTCAGAGCTTTTTCGGTTGGTTTTGGAGCTTCTTCAGCCGATTTTGGGGTCTCTGCAACTGTTTTCTGCAATTTGTCTACTCCGTCCATTGGAATATTTCCTTCTATTGGTTTATCTGCCGATTGATTTGTTTCATTGCTGATTTCGGCTATAGTAGCTGTTTGAATTTCAGCCACGTAGGCTAAGGCGGCAAGAGCAAAAAAAACTAAATTCACAATAGGATAAAGAAAAATAATTGCCATCAAACGATAATATAAAATAGAATCTTTAAAATAATTGCTTACCGAAAAATTTATTTGCCATGATACAGGAGTGCATTCGTTGTCATACGAAAATGTTATATTCAACTTTTGTCGGTCGATCTCACCTTTATAGTTTGCAAAATTTCATGTGTTTTTCCAACGACACACGCATTCAATATCATTTAAATGAATACAAATATTCTTCCATTTGGAACAATTGAACGTCATACTTCGCACCGATAAAGTCTGCTTTCGTGTTAAATATTTCTGGCTACGTGTGTGATATGTGTATTGTAAACTTCTGGAATATTAAATGTAAATATTACCGAATTTTATATGAGAAAAATGAAAGACATTTACAATGTATATAAGCATTTGAAAGATTGCACAAGTATTCGAGTTTTCATCAAATAATTCATCGATGAATAAATGGAAGAAGGGAAAATAAATAATTATAGACAATTGATGATGCGGCAACGAGCGTAAGTCATAAGACGAAACGAATCTAGTCAGAATTAAGTAATTTTATTTCGATAAAATCTTCAATATTTTCACAATCAACAATCTCTGGGTGTTAATAAATTCAAAAGCGAAAATATAGTACTCTATTTTATTGGGCATCAGATTTCTTTCTTTTTGGTACGCCATGATGATGACCATAATCACCACGAAGAAAAAGACAACATTCTCCGTCCCATCCGCAACAATCTCCTGGTTGGACTTCTCGCGGAGTTCTTTTATCAGATGGAACATTACCCTCTTTGGTCGGTGCTGCTTCTTCTTTATTCATAGATTGAGTCCGTGGTGGCGTTGCTGGTTCCCCATTGTGATGTCCACTTTTTTCTGCATCTTGTCCCCCACCTAGTCCCCCACCTTGTCCACCATTTTGTCCCTCAGTACCCGGTTTCATCGCCGTGGCCACGTAGGCTAATGCGCCGACTGCCAGAAAAACTGAATTCGAAAATTGATTAGATTTCTATTGAAATAAAATTTATTAAAATGTGCCTCACCAAAAAATTTATTTGCCATCGTTATAGAGCTTGTTTTCTTCAGATGAGAATATTCAATTCCTTTTTGGCAGGCCTTCTTTTATATGGTGCGGAATTCTATTTTTTCATCGAAAACAGATGCACATACATACATATATATCAATACCTGTGTACTTTATCATTCATAGTTCATAGTATATGAAATGTTGTCTGTTCCCATTGCGATTATTTCCACAATACAACAACGGGAATTTCAAAGCTCATACATATTGAAAACAAATGGTTTTAAGGATCAAAACATACTTTTCCGCACTGTTTTTGTGATTTTTCGTTTGTTAGTTTCTGAATTGAATGAGGTTTTGTTTTTTATATTATGTCATGTCTCATAGCGCCCATGGTACTTTCTCTTTTGAGCTCAAAATCAATAGAGTTCATCTGTAAGACGCCCCGAACGATATCAAATCACAAAATCTGATACTGATGCGATTCTAAAATGCTAACAACACAAATAAAATGGAAAGTGTAAACGAAAAAAATTTTGCACCTATTTTTGGGTAAACCAATAGTTACTTTTCTCGCATCCTAAATTATAGTGTACGGAAAAGAAAAAAATTGAAAGGATATTATTATCTTTTGGTTGTTGTTTTCTGAAGCCACGTAACATTCATTCGCATGTTTACTGTACTTGATACGTGAGCCTAAAAATTACAGATGTTGGCAATGTATGACACGCAATTGAAAGCTCTACGTGTTGGAAACGTATGAATGTATTGCAAATAGTTTGTAAATTATAATTTGCGATACGATTTTAGGCCCCTAAAGCCATTTATTGATTTTGACTTTGGTTCGCTTTAATTCTAAAATCCATAATGAAATCGATGATTCTAGAGCAGAGATACAGATGATGACCACATCCTGACCTAATATCCATTATAGTTTGCAAAATTTCATGTGTTTTTCCAACGACACACGCATTCAATATCATTTAAATGAATACAAATTTTCTTCCATTTGGAACAATTGAACGTCATACTTCGCACCGATAAAGTCTGCTTTCGTGTTAAATATTTCTGGCTACGTGTGTGATATGTGTACTGTAAACTTCTGGAATATTAAATGTAAATATTCCCGAATTTTATATGAGAAAAATGAAAGATATTTACAATGTATATAAGCATTTGAAAGATTGCACAAGTATTCGAGTTTTCATCAATTAATTCATCGATGAATAAATGGAAGAAGGGAAAATAAATAATTATAGACAATCGATTATGCGGCAACGAGCATAAGTCATAAGAAGAAACGAATCTAGTCAGAATTTAGTAATTTTATTTCGATAAAATCTTCAATATTTTCACAATCAACAATTTCTGGGTGTTAATAAATTCAAAAGCGAAAATATAGTACTCTATCTTATTGGGCATCAGATTACTTTTTTTGTGGTAGGCCATGTAAATGACCATATTCACCACGGAGGACAAGACAACATTGTCCGTCCCATCCGCAACAATCTCCTGGTTGGACTTCTTGCGGAGTTTTTCCACCAGATGGAACATTACCCTCTCTGGTCGATGCTGCTCCTTCTTTACTCATAGGTAGACTCGATGGTGGCGTTGTTGGTCCTCCATTGTGTTGTCCACTTTGTTCTGCACCTTGTCCTCCACCATGTCCCCCATTTTGTCCTCCAGTACTCAGTTTCATCGCCGTGGCTACGTAGGCTAATGCGGCGATTGCGAGAAAAACTGAATTCGAAAATTGATTAGATTTCTATTGAAATAAAATTTATAAAAATGTGCCTCACCAAAAATTTTATTTGCCATCGTTATAGAGCTTATTTTCTTCAGACGAGAATATTCAACTCTAGTGTGGCAGGCCTCCTTTTATACGGTGCGGAATTTCATTTTTTTTAACAAAAACAGATGCACATACAGACATACATATCAATACCTGTATACTTTATCAGTCATAGTTCATAGTATATGAAATGTTGTCTGTTCCTATTGCGATTATTTCCACAATACAACAACGGGAATTTAAAAGCTCATACATATTGAAAATAAATGGTTTTAAGGATCAAAACATACTTTTCCGCACTGTTTTTGTGATTTTTCGTTTGTTAGTTTCTGAATTGAATGATGTTTTATTTTTTTCTTTTTCTTTTTTGAAAAACTACTCAGTCTGTATGTTATTTGTCATGGGGTTAGACACCATCAAATATTAGCAAATATTAGCGCTCACTGGGTCGGAACTCCAAAAATGTAACTATGACCGTGAATTAATTTTTTTAATTAATTTTTTTTTTATATTTCGGTTTTGATCTATATAAATTCCATAGAACTGATTTGTTTCTTCACTATTTTTACAAATAAAATATTAAAATTGGCTTTTTCTCACTAAATTAAAAACCGGCGCCATCTTGAATATTAAAAATATTAGCAAAAATTAGCGCTCATTAAATTTGGTGGCTAACCCCATGTTATTTGTAATAATAATTTGTAATACAATTCTAGGCCCCTGTAGTAATTTTTTTGTTTTGACTTTGGTTCTCTTTAATTCTAAAAATCCATAATGAAATCGATGATTCTAAGGCAGAGATAGAGATAATGAACATATTCTGACCTATTGTCTAGGAGCGCTGCATCTCTTTATTGCAATATATGTATTTTGAGTTCCTACGCATTTCTGATAATTTACCATCGATCGGCGAAAATAAAAACTAATTTCGAAAATTGATGAAATTAATTTTCAGGGGAAAAAAATATTCCAAATCGATCTAAAATCGATGCGAAAACATTTTAAATGAAAAAAAAAATACATTTCCTATAAGTTTGGGGAGCAAACAAAGATACAAATAATCTGAAAATGTGTTGACTGTACATTTTACATTATTATTTGGCATCATTTGATTGGTTCTGTAATCATTTCTCACAGCCCACAACTCACACATTGATGTCTAAAATGTTTTAATTTTAGAAACTACCAATTCAGTGAATACGAGAATTGAAGTGTATTGAAATATCAGAAACACATGTTTAACAATATGTAATTATAAATAACATCGATCATTAAAGTTATTATTATTCTGTTTATCATAATGCCGTTTCTCGTGAATTGTACGACAATATTGAGAATAAAGCTCTTGAGAGAAAATACAACGTTTAGAAAAAAATGAATGTATTTTCTATACCACGAAAAAAAAAATATACGAAACGTAAAGCATCTGCAATATGTGTACACATATGACCGATACAATTGATTTGCATTTTGGATTTAATTTATTTATTTTAAATTTTGAGATAAAATAAGAAAATCGTTTTAAAATCATTATTTCTTATTTATCAAAACCATAGTTCAATTGAATGCAACTGAAATATGGCTTTTGTATGTTGGCTGGATTTTAAAATGTTGACCATCTGATTCAAACAATTTTGCGGATTTTCCTCAATTGATTTCGTTCCATAAATAGTCGCTTAGCTTAACCATAAGTAATAATATCATCCAACGATTCAGATTTTAAAGCTTATCGGAACGGACTCAAAATGAAACCAACAACTGAAAAGCTCTTCTCAATTTCTACTTGTGTTGGTGGAATATAATGAATGAATCGTATTAATTTGAACAAATGAGCTTCGTCTTGATGTTTTGTCCAGTTTTCATGAATATTTTCTTCATAATTTACTCGCTTGTTATCTTTATCATAAAAGTCCTAAATAAGCGCAAACTGTTATTTGTTTTACTAAATGTTTCAACGGAATTTTCATGGAAAACAAATGGTGCAGAGACAAGTGCGGGAGATTGCCCAGCGCAGAGCATTAGAGATATTGCTGAATTACAAACCATCCTTTCCACCAAATGCAATTATGCACAAATACCTGAGGACATGCCAATTAGAAAATAACAAAGTTCAGCAAAAAAAAGTTTGGCTTCTTTTGGGTGAAAAGATCGTTCAAAGTTTTATATTGGGATGAGTTTCAATACTTGATGTCTTTGTAAATGCTCAAAACAAGAAGTTTCAGTCATATTAAACAAAATCAATATTTGAAAAACATTTTGGGGAAAAAATATACGAAGTATATTATTGTCTTTTGGTTGTTGTTTTCTGAAGCCACGTAACATTCATTCGCATGTTTATTTTACGTGGTTCGTGGGCCTACAAATTACAGATGTTTTCCAATTTATGACGCGCAATTGAAAGCTCTACGTGTACAAAACGGATGAATGTATTGCAAATTGTCTAAAAATTATAATTTGCGATTCAATTCCAGGCCCCTGTGGCAATTTGTTTGTTTTTACTTTGGTTCGCTTTAATTCTAAAATCCATAATGAAATCGATGATCCTAGAGCAGGGATACAGATGATGGCCGAATCCTGGCCTATTATTCAGGAGCCATTGCCTCTCTTTGTACCCCTCTGATTTCGTCGCTGATTGAAAAAGAGATTTTTTTAAGTCAAATTAAATTATGCATACAAAATGAGGCAAAACCAACGGAAAAATGCATCCAACGGAAAACAAAAAAGATAGACAAAACCATAGAAATAGCATAAGGAATAATAAATGCTTATTTGTTTCGGTAAATATAGATGCTATTGTATCGAATATTTTGGCTATTTGCAAATGAACGATGTACTTGTGTATCTCCGCATCTTCTCACTTCGTTCGTCCTTTTTGTATTTTATTTGATGAACGATTTTGATCGGATTTTTGATCGGCCCAAAGTATAGGCTGTTCTGGACAATCGTCCAAATGAATACAATTAAATAATTCATTGAGTCATTCGAAGATATTCAAGGTCACTCATTATTATTATTCTAATACGCAAAATGTGTTCACTATACAGTGGCATTATTTGGCATTATTTGATTGGCTCTGATGTTTTTCCTCAAAACTCACACATTGATGTCTAAAATGTAACAGTTTCAGTGAATATATTCATCGATTTATTCCATGTAAACATAAAGTAAATAATAAAAATGTTCAAAACAGACATGTTCTTCACCTTCAAACGTACCTCACCACTAATCGGAATCATTTTGATATTGTTTCACCATGAAATCTTTTTATGGTTGTTTATTTCAAACTGAAATAAGAAAGGGCTGCACGGAAGAATTCGTTTTCGCATGGGACTACCTTCTGTTTTAGGCAATATGTTGACCCAAAGGTAAAAAGATTGTTTTAAGGATTAAACTTGTCATCGAAATATTCACAAATCAAAATGAGAATTACGAATGAATGAAAAACAATATTGCATACAATGCTGTTCAACATTTTGTCAATTTAATGCGACAAATTTTCATAATACAAATTCGAACTAATCACTGTCGGTTTCATATTTAGAATGCAGATGATATATTCAATCGAACAAATGGCTGTAATGTTCCTGATAAACTTGTATATACGTTTCTTTCTCTTGATGAGTCATTTGAGCGATGATCTCTTCGTTGCCAACAACTTTATCTATTGGATATGGTTTACCAGCAACAAAAACTGTAGGAACATCTTCTGCATCATCCGAATCACTATCCATGACATCAACGTCAGCTGCGAACAAAAAACAAACACATAAAAATTTGTACTTTCAATTGCTTTAGAGCGAAAAGTTTGAAAAAAAAATAAAAATATATAATATTAAGACATACGAATGTCAGCATTTTCGATTTGTTCATCATCACTGGAATCACTATTATTTGCTGAGGTAGCCAACGATCGGACAGCAGCATCGGCTGTATTTGATTTATTTGCTTGTTTTTCATTTTGTAACAATATTGATAGTGTGTCATCGGTTTCTTTGCGATTTTTCGAAGCCGATCCAGAGCTGGATTGATTTGCCTTTAGCAGATCGGCCGCATCGTTGGAATTTTCGGCACCAACAATTGTACTTTCGGTCATCCAGATTGGTCGTTCTTTCGTTTTTGTTGCTTCCGTTGGATTTGCGTCGCCAATGGAAACATCAACTCGGGCTTCTTCAACAACAAAACCTTGATTTCGTGTCGCCTCGCCTGACCATTGTTCATTGCCATTATTTGCTTGACCCTTAAGCAATTTATTTGTTCCACGTATCGTATCAATATCAACGGGTTCCGGTTCTAAACATTCCGGTGCCAATTTAATATTTTCAACAGCCCGTAACAATTCATACAATGGCTCTAATTGTTCATTAAATTTGGCCACCATTAAACGTGAATCTTGTTGCGGTAACGCTGATTCGTCCTCTTCAACCAAATTCCCACAAAATGTACATCTCCATTCTCCGGTCATTCGGTCCATCAATTGGTCCGCTTCAAGATCTGTAAATGTTTTATGGCATGAAACGCATTTGAAACTGGCACGTTCGGTTTTTTCTTGTGCCGTTCTTTCCATTCGTGATCTCATCATATGCAATTTGTATTTCACAACATTCACAAATGTTTTGTAATTGATGAAGTAATATGTAACTTTGGCCGCTTTACCATCGGGACCAGTTTCCATTTTCAGACGGCCTTGAAGGAATTTGTCATTTTTTAATATTGTTATTCGTGCCCGTAATTGCTTTCGATCGAATCGCAACAGTTCACAGATGTCATCTTCTTTCATACCTGCAAACACAACAAAGAAAATTGACATTGTATTTGCCAAAGAAGTTTTCGCCGTTGATGGTATCATAGACACACACTTACATGGATTCCTAACCAACATATCAATTATGAGTGCATCTTCAATCGTGTAAAATCCTCGTGCCACTAATCGTGCCAATTGCTTCAAACTGCTTGGGATTTCGGTTAGATATTTCTGTTCACTCATTTTGGGTTGGTATTTTTAGCGCGGGTGTTTCGTTTTCTAACCTAAACAATTATTTTGAAACACGAATCAAAGATTTTACAACATTTTCCATAACGAAATTGAGTTGTTCGAATTACCAATATTATTGCACTTTAACTTAAAATAAGTGCCTCAAATCCAAAACTGTTCGATTCTTATCAAATTCATGGGAAATAGTTTAATTATCTTTGATCTCGCGTAATTCGTGTTCGACGGAATGTTTGCGTTAAAACAAAATACACCGCGTTAGCAATTTCATATGTCAAATTTGATGTTTATTTAATTTGATACCCGACCGGTATGTAGACTAAGCATCATTACTTTCAATTGATTTTGGATTTTAAATTTCGAACACATTTCAATCGCCAATTTGGTGTGTAGACTGCATTTGTTCACGAATTGTGATATTCTACAATGCTCGTGAAATTAAATTCTAATTCCATGAATTTTTTGAAACAATCTTCTGTATTGTGAGACCGTAAAGAACATATTGTACTAGAACAAAAGACGATAGATGTCGCCATTTATTCATGTTTTAATATTTTAACTTCAAACTGATTTATTTATCAACACCGTTTTTAATTATGGATATTTTTTTTTATTGGAATGATTTATGAAATAGGGCAAAATGATGTTTTAAACAGGGCCTGAAATTGATGGAGCCGAAGGATGAATTTGAGCTTCAGCAGCCATAGTTCTCTCTGACTATTTCTATCCTTACGATTCGCAAAAAGACATTTTTCCACAACTAAAACCGGTGATTCCAATGCTAGTGATGCCAGTATACTTAGCAAAAATGCAATCATAAGATCTCCGGCAAATTTGAAAATCTAAACAAAAACAATTTTGCAATATAAACAATGAACATTTACATCTGAGTTGAATCAATAATAATAATAATGATAATAATATAGATTAGCGAAACATACGACATTTCGTTCTGTAAAGTAAATTGGTCTGTGTGAAGATGCCACTGTGCACAGCATTATTGGCATGTGAACCAAATAGATGACATAGGTAAGCCTAGCTAATGGTTGCCATACAGAAAGAGACAATAACCAATTAATTGGTCCTCCGTAGCCTTTGACACATCCATCAATTACAAAACATAAGAAAATGCTCCATGCGACACGACTCAATGGTGTGAATATTCCCGATTCAATTGGGGTTGCTTTATGCTGAAGTTGTTGCAAGGTGTATTCTAATTCCATGAATTTTTTGAAACAATCTTTTGTATTGTGAGACCGTAAAGAACATATTGTACTAGAACAAAAGACGATAGATGTCGCCATTTATTCATGTTTTAATATTTTAACTTCAAACTGATTTATTTATCAACACCGTTTTTAATTATGGATATTTTTTTTTATTGGAATGATTTATGAAATAGGGCAAAATGATGTTTTAAACAGGGCCTGAAATTGATGGAGCCGAAGGATGAATTTGAGCTTCAGCAGCCATAGTTCTCTGACTATTTCTATCCTTACGATTCGCAAAAAGACATTTTTCCACAACTAAAACCGGTGATTCCAATGCTAGTGATGCCAGTATACTTAGCAAAAATGCAATCATAAGATCTCCGGCAAATTTGAAAATCTAAACAAAAACAATTTTGCAATATAAACAATGAACATTTACATCTGAGTTGAATCAATAATAATAATAATGATAATAATATAGATTAGCGAAACATACGACATTTCGTTCTGTAAAGTAAATTGGTCTGTGTGAAGATGCCACTGTGCACAGCATTATTGGCATGTGAACCAAATAGATGACATAGGTAAGCCTAGCTAATGGTTGCCATACAGAAAGAGACAATAACCAATTAATTGGTCCTCCGTAGCCTTTGACACATCCATCAATTACAAAACATAAGAAAATGCTCCATGCGACACGACTCAATGGTGTGAATATTCCCGATTCAATTGGGGTTGCTTTATGCTGAAGTTGTTGCAAGGTGTATGTGTAAAAGGAAAGAGTTATGACAATTGCAGCTGCCGCTATCCAATAAAAAATCACTATTTCCTGAAATAATTGAAAAGATTGTGGATTTTAAGCAAATTTTTGTGTGGTTTTTTTTGTAATTAAATTGCTACCAAATTCCATCGAACTCCTTTGTTTGTCTGAACGAAAAGATAATATGCAAAAATTGCTCCAATCAGCCAGGGTGACATTCGAAGATGCGTTGGATAATATGTTATAATGAATGTGTCCTGCATGTTATTCCTATTGCGACAGGATAAATTCGAATGTCTCAGATTCAGTTGATTCAATAATGATGATCATTACATTGAAAAAAAAACTTACTGAAAGTTCAAAAATTGATTGACCAATTGAAATTGATAGAATGCTGCAAATGTCCATCCCATTGATAGAAGAATCATGATCACCAAAACCAGAAGGAATTTTGCTTTGAATCGATACAACAAATAGCCAATCAATGGAGCTGCCAAGAAGAGCTGCATGTCTACTGACAAATACCATGTGTGGCTCAAGCACTTGAAACAAGAGCCGAAAAAAAAGCTTATTGTAATGAAAAGAATTGGCATTTCTTATTTTTTTGTTCTTCTTAGAGAAACTCACGATTAATGAAGGATTATAATAATTTTGAATGTACAAAAGTGCCGACCACCAATAGTCATCACAATTGATAGCATTGTTTATGTACGTATGCCACAGGGGACCACTTCCAATCTAAAACGATATAGAGATGATGTTGAATTATTATTGAAAATGAGATGTAAATCTGAATATATTTCGTGTACCTTTTTAAATATAGTTAAACAAATGATGATTATGGCTCCCAAAACGGGAGTAAGCCGCAAATATCGATGGAAATATAACATTGGAACATTTATTCGGCCATTGCTATAAAAATTATTCGAAAATGGAATTGAAAACAATCAACTATTTATTCAATTTCCAACTACGAATATGGATTACATTATGGATATGTTTCAGTATGGACAGGGTAACCAATAGTCCACTCAGGAATAAAAAGGTGTCAACCGAAAGGCTAAAAATCAAAATTGTCAAAAAAAGTTATTCGAATGCTGAATATTGGACAAAGTGCAAAAAATGTAAAACTTGCGGTGCTAGTAAAAGTATGGTTGATGTATAATGCGATGCCCACTGAAAAATTTCTTTGAATGATAAAAAAAAAACAAACAAATTATTTTGGGGAAAAATATGCCATTTGTCTTACCACCGGAATATATGCATAATTGAATATTGGGCCAAAAACCATCATAGCATGGGCGTGACCATATAGAACCCATATGGCTGAGAGTACTCGAATTCCATTTAGACATTCCATTACATCAACTGATTGGGACTTTTTACAGCTGAACAACTTTTGGCCATTTGTGTACATTGAAAATGCAAGCAGAATTGGAGTTTTTGGTTCTAGCGAAACAGATGAAAAATTAGATTTTTGTTTGCATTCAGAGGTTTCAAGTCCTGACACCTGACGCTTACTATTCAGTGTTGTACGCGAAATATCATATATTGTTGAGATCAACATCAAAAATCCAAGGAACAAAAGAAATGCTCTGCAAAAAGACCCAAATAGGGGGTAATGAATATAAACAACTCTGAAATTGCCACCATTTTATTACTTACATGCATGCAAAATCGTATGCATCCAAATTCCAACCGAGATCATCTTTTGTCTGGCAGGTGTCCGGCACAATTGAAAATTTAACGAAATTCCGTATAAGTTTTTCGGTAACAATTTCCAGGAATTTCTCAATCATTGGCGGCGTACACGTTTTCGGCACGCACATTCCAATATTCAAACCCACCATGTTCCTTTCAATGAATCCAATGCCGTAATAATAATACATTAAAATTATGTGCTTAAATCATAACTCACGAGCTCGTTGGAATGATGCGAGGCTGGACATGATCACCGAATCCATTGTCATTAAATGGTAGCCGGCTGGATTTTGATTTCAGCAATTGGAGATCATCTTTCGATACACGTGCCAAACTGAAAAAAAAAAATTGAAAAATTCATATGAAACATTCGGATTTAGATGTTTTTAAAAACTCTCACCAATATTGTGGTTCAAAATTATTATTCGGTGCTTCAATGTCTAAACATTCATCAAAGTCCCCAAGTTCATATAAATCTCCATTCAAAATTCCAGACGGTATTTTTCCCCATGAATCGAGTACTGAAATAAAATGATATATTCGATGTGTGTTGTACTAGTCACTTTGGAATTAAAGTGCCGCCAGAGGACGCTACAATTGATTCTCAATACATTGAAATCAATGCGACGAACTTGGTATTGTACGTCTGTATGTGTGTGTATAATGTGTATATTTAAGGCTGACACATATTTTCCCACCAAATATTCATTTCCCGGCTTTTTATTTAAGATCATTTCAATTCAATTACAGCAAAAATCATTTTGATTAATCATCAAATTCATAACATCCATATGCAAAGGTAAAAAAAAAATTGAAAAAAAACCACAACTTCCAATTATTATAAATACAATTTAAACATCAAACACACACAGACACACACACAAACGCAACGGAAATACAAAAATTCAAATGTATGGAAAATTGACTGTGTGCGCCCTCATTCTAAATAAAAAAACGCTCCTGAAACTACAAACTGTAATGAAAGAAAAGACAGAGTCGGAAGATTAAAGAGAAGAGAAGAGAGTAGAAAAAAAAAATAAATGCTAGCGTATACAATAAAACCACCGCAATGCGAACGTGCGTTTTTCTGACATTTTATTTATTTTAAACGGAGCTGGGTATTCATTTTACATTGACGACGATTGAGCGTACGCTTCAATTTCTTGTTCATTGAGTTTAATATTGATAGAATTTTTTTTTTTTGGTTATCAATTAAATTGAATCAATTCAATCGAATTCGATGGCATAAAATGCATTTGATCAAATGAAAATTATAACAAAAAGTGCAACATCATATTTTGGTGGATTTTTTTTCTTTTTCAATTGAATTTCGTGTTCATCGGCGTTGCTTCGAATTACACACAGTGTGTGTGTTCATATTGATATACATACGTATATATTTTCGATATACTATATATGTGTGTGTGTGTGTGCATTAAAACAAGCGCAAAGTGTTTGCGTTTTGCGGGCTCTCGATTTCATTGAGTGAATTGTATGGATTTGGAAATTCAAATTTTTTTTTTTTTTACGGCATTTGGAAACACGGAATTGTTCATTTATAAAATTTTCATTGGAATATTGATATCGTTTTTAACGATAAAATTGTTTCGTTTATCGCTTCAAAAGAAGAAGAAGAGACGAATTTGAGGCAAAAGAAAAAGAAAAGAAAAAAATCAATCGATTTTGGTTCAGTGACTTGAACAGCAGACACAACAGAGGGTACATATTATTTTAAAATATTTCCAAGTGCAAGCATTTGAAAGCGGCACAAACCAAAGAGAGTTTTTTTTTTTTCATCTAATCAATGTAGAAGCGGATTGGTTTTGTTTTGATGTGTTATTGTGTGATTGATTGTGTGCACCAGTTTTCATCATGAATGGATAACACCAAAAAAATGCGTGTGTTTTCAATTTGCTTGCATTTGGA
>GL501408.1:434103-464724 GCA_000149185.1 Mayetiola destructor
TGTGCATAAATGAATTACCTCTTCATCATATTTCCATTCTTGATTTCCACCCATACCGTGACACCTCACCAATTTGACCGGTCCTCTTGGATGGGCAGCATCCAGACAATTATCATCCGACATAATTTGTTTACGTTTGGTGTAAGCAAATACTTGATTACCACCTAAACCATGGCAATAGCTGCTTCCAATTGGTTCGTTTGCTTTGCGTCCCATTGTATCCAAACAATTTTGAGTTTCTACATTTTGAATCTAGAAATTTGAATGGAAAATTCAATTAAATCGAATTTCAATTTGAATCTATTTGCTCAGCAAGCGTCTGATCACACATAGCTACCTCGCCCAGGAAATAATAGTCCAATGGCATTTGTGACTCTGGATAAACATTTTCCAAATACCAGCGGAAGGATTTACACTTTAAACGGTCTCGTAAGGCTCTACGCTCACTCACATCCCCTGCAGCAGCTTTTCGAGCTCCTTTTTTTTTTTTTGGAAAATAATTTCATTCAATTATAAATGTCCCGAAAATCCAAAAACGCATATAATTAGTTTTGAATGTTAAAAAAAATGAAGTGGTTAAAATTAGTAAACATGCAACAATGATGGAGGATTATTTTTGATTTTGATGCCACAACCCAATCCAAGACAATATAAAGAAAAACAAAACAACCTAAACTATAACGTGCGGATAATTTTGTACTCAAAATTTGAATAAAAATAAAGAGCGCCATTGAATCTCGAATTCAGTGTAAATGGAAAATTGTGTTTACAGCTCACAACACACACACACACACAAGCACACATTAGATTTGAATAAATAAAAACCTGGATTATAGCTGTAGAAAAACTCGGCAAATTCGTCGAGCCATACGTTAACTAGGCGAGCATTGTTATGGTTAACAATTTGTGAGGTTCCGCCTGGAAAGGAATATGGCGTAGCCTTGCGAAAAACGTGGCCAACTCTACTGCATGGTATGATTTCAAGATTACCACCACACATCCATACCTTTAATCGCATTTATGCATTCGAGTAAATGACGAGCAAAGAAATAAATTATAAATATTATTATTTGTTAATTGGGTTAGTAAATCAGATGTATAATAATTAATTTAAATAAATGTATCAATTGTTGTTATCATAAAAAGAGAGAGAGAGAGAGAGAGAGAGAGAGAGAGACCACGAGAAATAGAGAGATAGAAATAAATAAGCGCTGATCGAAGTTTATCAGTTCCACAAAAATAGCCATCTCAAAATAGATACGATGAAAGCGCACTACCTGAATCATCCACCATCGACGAAATTACATTGACCGCTCAGTAGTCAGAGTAAAAGAGCTTTCAAAAGTTAAATATGAATCCATGAACAGAATTATACCGAATAACCTCCCGATGCTTAATTCGATGTTTGTTTGGATATTCGGGAAGTTATTCTGTATATTTGAATTATTTAATTATTATTATCATTACAGTCAATTTGGTTAGCAGCGAACGATTACTAATAAATAATATGGTTAATTTTCCATTGATGATGATTGATACGAAGAAATGCAAAAAACATTAAACAATCAGAGAGTTCAGACTTGTTTATGTTGTTGTTAATGCTCTGATCGTTCGCAAACATTTTAATGTGAGCATAGCTTTCTAAAACGAACCTGGTGACATCGCGTAATAAAACTCTTTCCATTCGTCTAACCATACTGTGAACAATGGATCATTTTAGAAATGCAGAATATTAAATTTGGAAATTCGAAAAATGCAGAAAAATAATTTAAAACAAATTTGATAATAAATACGTATGGACGACGAAGCCCTTTTTTCAATTTTGCTATTTAAAATTTCATTATTTTTTTTTTCGAATTATTTTTTTTTTCGAATTATTTTTTCTGCATTTTTCGATTCAACGAGTTCAATATTCTGCATACCTTCAGCTACTCTAGCAGCGTTATGCAAAACAATTTTGGCAACGCCGCCTGGAAAAGTGTACGGAGATTTATCACGAAAAACGTGACCCACATGACTGCATGGTATGATTTCAAGAATACCACCACATTGCCAAATCTGATTCGATGCAAAAATTAATCATTAAAATTGAAATAAAATAGAAAATATTCATAAGAATTTTGGTGTCATTTGGCCGTGTTGACTTGACTGTACGCTCATCAGCGTGAAAACAAATTAACTCTTAAACTGGAAAGAGAAAAACAAAAAAAAAAATCTATTCAACAATCCACTAAATCGACTTACTCGGAATGACATCTCAAGATTTTCACCGCCCCATATATCCATTCCTTCATCATAACTGCCAATTTCGTAGAAAAAGTCCTTATCAATGGAAAATAGGCCACCGGCCATAGTTGGTGATCGAAGTGGTGCTGTTTTATCATTATGTCTCCTTTCCATTTCACGTTGTGGCACACGATACCAACGAAAATTCAATTTCCAATTGAATCCTCCCCATGTCTGATCAGAAGCAGTCACATATTCAAATGTGTCATCACTAATGACATCAATAATTGGGCACACAACGGTCGTACGATCTGCTGCTATTCTTGTCAATAATGGCTCGAGCCAACCTTCGGTGCATTCACAATGTGCGTCTAAAAATGTTATTATTTGACCCTGAAAAATGAAACGTAAGTTTGCGTAAAATATTTTATCAAATTTTAAAAATATTAATATGATAATCGTATTTTGACATACTGTTACGTGTTTAGCTCCCAATAGTCTGGCACGTATCAGACCGGAACGTTTTACTGTACGTAATACAAATGTTTTAACCGGCAACGTTTTTACGTAAATTTCTAATTTACGTCCTAAATATTCTCGTTCACTGGCGTCATCAACTAGAATTATTTCCTTGAGTAATGGTCGCGGTGAACGATTTATTACACTCCATACGGTACGCAATAATGTGGACCATGCTTCATTATGAAACACAATAACAATTGATGTTGTCGGCAATCTGCTTGGATAATGCTTTAATTTACAATCTGGATTTCGAACATCGGCCAATGAACGATTCAATGAAATCATATCGCTTGCCAACAAATTGAATTGATTCTCTTTAAATTTCTCTTTCATAAGTGCCTGTTGCTCTCTTGGAATGACGACGGGTTTACCTATCAATTAATAGCATTCAAAATGTTAAAAAAAAAAACTAGGACAGGAGAAAAAAACAAACAAACAAACAAATTTTCGTACCCATTTCGCCAGGACGTCCATAAACACTTTGTACAATTGGCGCTGTGCGCCATTTTCTTAATTCTCCACTACGATATGTTCGAGGAATGGTAAGAGCCCATTCATTGTCTAAATTATTATTTGTGTCTATTTCATTGTTGTCTACAATTGGATCATCGTCTTCTAACACTTGTTTCGATGCATGCGGCTCTGAAATCTGCAAAAAAGAGAAACACATTTTAATTAGATGTTTTTTTTTCTAAAGGATAAATAATTCTATGGATGAAAAATTGAAAATATACCTCAACTTCGTATTCTCCCTGCCTTCGGCCTGTATCTTCCGATGAACTGAATACATTAACATATCGCATTAAAACTACAACATCAATCAAAAGCCAAACGATTGATGTCAATATGATAATTCTACATGTATTTGATCGTACTTTGCCCCGAAACATTCTGGAGAGTGTTACATTGGTCATTGTTGCATTTGAAATCGATTTTGTAGAATAATACTATGATTTGATCATTTACATTTATGTTTATTGTGACACTATTTTCCTAATAGGATTTTGTTCGAGAAATGGTTACTGAAACGAAATGAGAAAAGTCATTTATCGGCATCGCAATCGTCAATCATTGTTATGATTTTTTTTTACTTACATTAATGGTTAAGTGCTACGTGAAATTGCCTGATGGTTCAAAAGAAAAAACGAAAAAAAAAAATCCGATGCAAAAATAAAATAATATGAAATCTGAAGACATTCACATGGACCCGCTTGATTCAGGCTTTGCCGACGACGTGATCAAAAGAATGTACTTTGTCGCAATCTCTTAAATTTATGATTTGTTCATATTCGATGACAACCGTTTCATTGATGCAAAATGAATACTCTTTCATCCATAATATTTTGGTTTTAGTGCTTTTGACGGAATTTGACCTTTGTGATCATGTCTGCTGTGAAGAGTTTATTAAACGAAACTGTTACACAAATTTTTTATATATTTTTATATTATTTATTAGAAATGAAAATTACGGAAATAAATCTAATTCTGAAATAATCTCATTCAATTTTAAACTAAATTGCAATTTTCAAATCATAAAACAATCTCTAAATTTCCTATTCAACGCACGGCACACTTTAACATAGACAAACTTTAACATGTTTTCAATTTCCGAATAATAATGATTGTAATAATAATGCAGTAATTGAATTTTATGCTTTGTGGTCAATTTGTGGCTGTGTGAAATTACCGGAGTACACCGTCAAACCGTAAATATTCATAAGCCCATTCTCATTCATCAACTTTCACCGCTATTATTGACCCATTCAAAATTTATTACTTTCCATTGTGTTGTCATCTGAAGCACAGCAAATGAGATCAATATTGACACAAGCGATTCATTCTACAATAACGTTATCGTAAAAGTTGTCAATTGTTTTTTTCATTCATTCATCGATACAAATATGACTAATGACTATTTAACTAAATGATTTTCCGTTTCGAACTCAATGTATTCAACTATGCACTGCCTTGGTACGCACTGCAAGCCAAGTGTAACAGAAAAAAAAAATTACTGAAGAATCTAAACGCAATTAGCTCTAGCGCCAGAATAATCAACCAAAACCCATGCCAAAACCAGACTACCTGCATTGTTCAAAAGAATTAAATAACGTTTGTCAGAATGAACGGCATCGTGTGAACCAATGGAATAACTGCATTCACAACTTGCACGCCAACGAAACGGAAAATAATGGATAATTCGATGCATTTAAATCACATGACTTCATACGCTTATAGATTATTTACATTTGATACCAAAAATGTACTGAACTGAACATCAAACACGCATTGTAACGGTCTATTTGCATTTGTTGGCTCTCAATGAACCGTTTCATCTCTTTTGTTTCTTCTTCTTCTTCTGTCGTTTTGAGAAAAAAAAAATCAAATCAAATCAAATCGAAATATTTCTCTTCATTTTTATGTAAAAAAAATGCAACAGTTACAGTTCATATGACTGTTGATTGTGTGTTGTAGGTTGCAATCATGATTATTTGAGGTTATTTAATTTGCTGAACTTGTGCTTGCTTGTGAAGAACGATGAACGTTGGCATTGTGAATTGTTTGTTTCGTTTTATACCGGTAAATGGATAACATTTTTTGTTTGCAATTCGTGGATGTGTTGCTTTGCCATTTGCTCGTTCAATGTGTGCAATGTACAAATGCAATTATACATTTTGTAGTTCGCAAACGAAATTAGTTTGAAATCTTCGGTTTTTGTGGTCCTTCATTCCGATTAAGGTAACATTTAAAGCCGACGTTGGCATTTTACGTGTATATTAAGTTCGCATTAATCGCATTGCATTTTTCCAGCCATCAAAACCTGTTTTTGTATGAAAATCGACTTCACACTTATTTTCGACAATATTTCGATCTGAACGACAAAAATGAACCAAAAAAAAAAAAAATTGAAGTCCAAGAAGAGGGGACCACCTGTGATTGGCGAATACCATCGTATACCATAATAGCTCTGTTGAAATATTTCCATTGAAACATCCAAATTTTGAGTATTATGTTTTTTTTGAATGAAAAAAAAAAGAGAAGGAAATCTCAATGGAATTTGACTTTTATAAATTGTATGAAAACAATTGAAGCCTATAAATTGTTCCGATTGAGCAATATATTTGGCCCGAATAAATGTATATATAGATATCGAGAAGGCTATCTGTGTTTTATTTAGCATAGTTGAGTGTACAATGTACAATGAAAAAAACAACAACTTTGTTTTATTAATTAATTTGCCATAAATGATACAAAAATTCACATTCAAAGTCAAATATGGCGAAATATCGTTTCAATTGAAAACACACACACACACACACACACACAACATTATTCAGAACGAAAAATTGAAATTAACTAGAAAAAGGTGTGAATACACCGAATAAAAATCCATTTAGTTCTCTCAATTGAATAATTCGATCGACGAATCTTTCACTTGAATATCAACTCAACAAATGCTCACACAACCGACACCGACTCTAAATGGTCATTTTGTATGCATGAATGCATTCGTTCACCGAATCACATGGATTCTCAAAAAAAAAAAATTATAAACATTAAATAAATTCAATAGTATCAAATGATACGATGAACACAAAATAAAATAAAATGCTAACAAAAACACATTTAATTTGTAAATAATAATTCCCCAAATCAACTGTATGCACTGTGTCGTCTATTGAGCTCAAGACCATGAATAATGAATAATTTCCCAGTTTGTTTTGGCGTGTTCGGTTGCCCAATTGCCCAATTGCATTTCCCATGGGCTCAGTGTTTTTGTGAGTTAAAAGTTGATTATTATAAATAATAATAATAAATATTTGCATCTACGATGTATAAATTGTATAAATTAAGAAAACACACAATTTGTGAGCCCGATAGGCACACTTTCCATTATAATCATCAAAACCTGATTTTTAATGCGTAAAATAGATGGATTTTTTTTTCCTTTCTTTTTAAATTCGTCAACGAATTGTCAATTTTCTGTTTTTACTTTATCATCTTCTTTGCGATCAACATTTTCGATTTCTATTTTGCAAACATTCATAAATCGTTTGATGACGACTTGCATAGCACGACACACAACAACATCGTCACCACACACACGCACACACACCAAATAGCAAATGCAATTCGGAATTGATGCTGATAAAGATTAATCTCCATTGCCATATCAAATACGAGAAATGAATGTGAAACATTCGAACGATCCAAGGCACAAAAATATGAAATTGTGCATTTGAACCAAATAAAGAAATAGAAATTTCTCTTGCAAAGCATGCAAACAGCATATATTTATTATTAATATTGCGAATATTGCAAATGGTGAGCAATGAAATATGAATAAAACGCAATGGACAACATACGAAACACTTGATACACAATTTTCTCTCACACACAAAATCTCATTTTTAACGTGAATGTAAAACATGTTTGGTTGGACCGTTTCATTTTTTTTTACTTTTCTCTATATATATTCAGCATCTTTATAGCACACTGTCAAACTAAAAACCAAAAGATTCTTATGTCCGGTGAAACAGATATCCAGAACATAGCACTTTTAAAATGTATTCACTTTTATTCATACTTAATTAGCTTCAATTGATTAAATTTACACATTCAAAAAATAAAGATTTTTCTCTCACACTCATTTTTCGCATCACACGAAATGAATCGGAAGCAAAGTGATTCCAACACCGCGATGACAACTATTGCTGTGATTAATTGGACCAATGAAAAAAAAAAACAACAATGAAATCACATTCATTCATACAATTTTACGATAAATGTAAACAAAAATTAACGAAATGAATGATATTCTCATTTCGGCAAAATGTTTTCGTTTATTTGAACAGTATCAATATGATACCAATAAAAAAAAAGCAAATATTAAAACACCTGTAAAAGGAATCCGTAAATTATGAATATCTCAGTGAAGTTGACAAACACGTAGCACTTTAAGAACTGCCATCACATCGTATAGACGTTGCCATCGTCAATTTTGTTGATCGTCTTGGTATTTTCAATTTGAATATAAGTGTATTAAGTCGCGTCGTATTAAATTTTCAATTTGCACTCTGAATTTTTTTGAGTGTGGTAGTGATTCGTTTATCGTTGATATTTTTGAACCCTGCATCTCCGATGACAGCCGTTTCGAGCATTTTGTCGGACCCTGCACACCAGTGAATGTGTCAAAATAGATGTTGTTCGTTTGGGCATTTATCTGCAAATGAAACCAATTCGAATCGAACGTTATGATCGATAACGTGCTTTCTTATTGCGATCTATGAATAATGAGGTTTGTTGTTCCACAGCAAATATTCGTTGACACGTTGAACTTTATCATGATTCATGAATTCAAAATAAAACTGGAAAGTTTTTTTTTCACCGAAATCACTACGAGAATGAGATCACGTGAATGCCAGTGCACTTATTTCATTATCCTTCTTATTTCTTATCCGTAAAATAAATACATCCTTCCAACATTTATCAATAGCTGGTCGACACTATCGCTTGGTTTGGCATTAACCATTTGACTTTGAATCATTATTTTTCGGTTTCAAAGAGATAAATGTTACTCAGATTGGTGATTATTATTGTTAATCAATCGAGTGGCAATCGTGTATCATGCATCATGTTAATCAATTAGGTTTTTGCTTAAACTATTTATATTTCGTTCGTTGTCTCATGCCATTTTTATTCGTATTTCCTACATATTCGGTCCGATTCTCCATAAGTTATTTAAACTGAGGCGGATTTCATTATTATTTACTGGAAAAAAGCGTGACCACAAAAACAGATAAGATGAATAATATAAATAATAAATAAACAATCAATTTTAAGTGTCGCTTGATATGTGTGTGAATCGATGAACGTTTGTATAATAATTAGAGTAGAAGTAGGAAAAAGTGTAACCAAATAACCGCGATAAATGGCGCAAATGTGAATGCAACATTGTTTATGTGTAAATTTTGCTTGTTATTTTGATTTGTTTCTGATCTTGTTGTTATAATAATAATCAAAGCGAACGCACGCCACACATACAAAATCAATGTGGGCAAAAGCAGCAAAACGCCGAAACACGAAAAACTCTCCGGCCGACAAAATGATGCTTATAACCATAGATAACCTTCGTTCAAATGTCTCTCTCTCTATGAGAGAACGACGAATACATTGAAATTGAATTCGCTTGCGTCGATGCGTTCAGTGCGCGATATACATTGTATTCGATTTCAGTAGAGAAAGCGATATCGTATACCAAAGAAGCGATTCGATTTCAGTTCCACATTATTGTCTTCTTCTTCTTTTTCTTTTTTTTTCTCCGTATAAATATCAAGTCTTCATTTTGCGAACGTAACGAAACGAGAATCCTTATTTTAGCGCTTTGAATCTAGTGTATTTGGTCAGTCTTCTAAATGACAAGCAAGTGTTCGCAAGTGGATGTTAAGCAAAAGATTAATTAACATTTCGCTCGGAATCGAATAATAATTATTTATTTGCAACGTAGATGACGGAACGGATATGTGCAAAATTCCCCACCAAATTCATAATGAAATAGAAACAACACAATAAAAGCACATATTTAATTCCAAATCGAATTCTCGTTGAATTGAAACAATAAAAACTGTAAAAAGTCAAGTGAACGACAATTATTTATGTGAAACAATCGATTTTTATTGTAACAACAAGTGAACTAAAAACGAATGAAAACTTCAAGTGTGTGGTGTCAATGAACGGCTATTGACCACTTGAATTTGCCAAGTTTTAAGTTTCAAGTTACGCGTGAAAATTGAATTAAAAACACAAACAAACAAACAAACAAAAAACAAACATAAAGTGAATAAAGACATCGTTTGATACGATGTTCGTCTATTGATTCATTTTTTGTTTATTGAATTTGTTCGAGATAATATTTTGTTCCATTTTGTTTATCGGAAGCTTGTTTCAAGTGTTTTTCTATTCTGTCGTTGAATTGAAATCGACAAAATAAAAGAAAAAGAAAAAGAAAGAGATAGAGATAGAGAGCGAAAAGCGAAAAAATAAAATTGATTGAAAAATCATGGATGTCTACAATATGTACGTTGGTGAATGTGCCTCAAGCTATAGAAGCAACATGTTCCGGGATTATGAGAAACATCCATATGGAACATTTGAAGGAAAATGCCAACAGCCACAGCAACAACGAAAGAGCTACTATACCATGGTTCAAGGTAATTTTTAAGAATTTTTTGTCGTCCATTGTATGTCGGCTGTCAAATTTTGCGATAGCCGCAATAGCCACGATATTCACACGTATGAACGAGAAAAGGAGAGAAAAAACATCCATTATTTACAACGATTCCGAAGTTTTGGAATATTTTTGTTCGTGTGGTGTGGTGTGCTGTGTGAGTGGAGCGATTGGTTACAGTCATATGCATACGTGACGAATAACACGACGTATATTGAACGTAATGCTCACTATAAATAGCTCAATTTGATTCGTTACTCAAATACGCAATTCGGTATCGTAAGCCTCAACCTATTTTCGAATGCGCAAAAATTTATCACACGTTTAAAGTGTTTACAACATTTTCTTATTTTTTACCGATTTTTTTTCTCGTTGCATTGAGCTATTTTATTGAAATGTCTTGTTGAATACTATTGGAATTTTTATTGTTACGGTGATTACAGTCGTCAGTTAAATGGGGCAAGCGTTTAGAGAAACTATAGTAAACAAACGCACGCGTTCAGAAGATTCAAAGTAAAAAAAAGGGCTCGACACAGTCGCCGACAACCGCCAGCCCTCTATGTATTATTATTATATTTGGGCACTTTGATAGAGTAGATATTGTGATAGGTCAGATTTCAATTCATATCCATTAACAACATGAAACATAAATCATATTTAAGAAAAGTCGCAATTCAATAAGAATCTCTTGATGTCGCGACTAAAATTTGAATTTTCACATTCTCGGCTCTTTGCGGTTAATTATTCATCATATTTGCGGACATAAAATGACAAATTTATTAATTTATCAGCCTACTCAATTAGTTAGTCATACGACATAAGCTCAGAATGAATTAATTAATTGAGTTATAATAGGCCATGCGCTGAGAAGGAATTTAGATCGATTGACTATGAGATTAATCAATCTATGATTGGATTTAGCAAAACATGCAAAATACAAAAAAAAACCACTTTCAGTTATCAACAAATAGTTAAATTCATTCTATTTTCTTTCAACAGAAAAGATACAACGTGCCCGACAAATGGCCAAAGCAAAAAAAGACTCGTGCCCATTCTGTAAGGAAGAGAAAAAACGTCCGTTAAATGCATATATGCGTCAACGTTCCCATGGAAAAGGTTCGGATAAAATTTGCGAGGAGGCCGACGAAGAAGAACAAACCAATTGCTGCAACAACTCACACAACAAAGAATCGAATTCCAAATGAACTTTCGTAATATTCGATTGCCAATTTTGTATCCAGACCCAATGCAGATAACATTTATTCACCTTTTAATTTTCCACATGAGCAAAATATAAAAAACAACAACAACAACAAAATACGAAGGTCAGCAGCTCAAATCGACTTGAATTTGAGACTTTCTTTACAAAGTTTAAAATTCAAATCGATAAAGATGTTCGTATTTTGCACGAATTTAACAGGATTTTTTTTATAATTCAAAAAATAATAATGATAACACATTATCAAACATTTATATTAATTAAATTGTAAGGTTCTGAAGGATCAATCAGTCTTATTTTTAGGAAAAAAATATATAAATAAGCATTCAGAGGACACACGATAATATTGAGCTCCCCATGAGAGTGAGAATACAGTGTTATATCTCTGTTCATTAAATATAATTTTTCCATATTTTGCGATTATTATTATTGCGATTCGTCGTGCATGTGCCTTCGATAAGCAAGCAATTATTTACTTTCTATTTCGAATGCAAAATTGAAAAAAATAAGATTGATTGATCAGCAAATTTTTTATTCGAAATTTTTTTATTTTTATTCACCGAATGTCAGAGCTCTGTATTTGTTTTCTCCAGAAGAACAACCTAATCACAGATAAATTGATAATTCCGCATGAAATTTTTTTTATAAAAGCATTTAGCTTTTTCGTCTATATTAGACTTACAATTGAAACATTTTTTACGTTTTTTTTTTTTTTTGCTTTATTGCAATGGATTTTATAATCTTTTTGAAATTCCCTGTTTTTTTTCATTTTGATAAATATTTGTTAGAATTTGTATTGCGAAACGTTTTAAACAAGAAAATTGAAAAGGAAAAAGGAAAAACAAGGGAATGAAAATCTTATCACTTTGAAATATTCTATAAATTCCCCATTTTAAGTACTAAGTACTATTGTAAACAATTCTTGAAATATATAGAATATATTTTTTTTTTTTGTTTTTATACAAAAATAAAAATGTTAATGTGCGATCGTTTAGCAAAATATAAATTTTATGCAAATTTTAACATTTATATGCGAAATTTATGAAATAAATTAATTTTATTCACCCATTTAACACTGTTCGTTTCTCTCATTCATTTGATACTTAAAAGTTTCATGGTCGTAGCTCCACATGTATGTAAGTTGAATGCGAAAATCGATGATTGCATTAAAAATATGCCGCGCAAAAAGCGCAAAAAGCCGTTTTCATGTTCACTCTTGACCGTTGACCATATAAGATGCATATCACACAAAAAAATCCGTCCGGAGATAGCCGATTAGAGCGACAATGGAACACAAAAACTGTCCGAACAGAAAATGCATTCATTTCAAAATTCAAAAAAAATGCCAAGTAATAAAAAATCCAAATTCAGTTGACAATTTTGTGCGAGTTAACGGCGCAATTCGTTTGACAATTGGAGATTATAATGTGATTTATTATCTCAAAATTAATGAAGTTTTATTGCTGTTCACCGCAATTGCGGTACTTTGTAGATAAAATGTTGCCTTTTTCAATGATAAAATCGAAGATCATTTCATGAGGACAATGAGCTATAAATTGTTTGAACGCAATTTTATTATTTTCAGTCCATCTCTTCGCACACAGAAGTTTAAGTTGTCAAATCCATTTGATTTAATTCGTTAAATATTTGAAGGTATAATAAAAGGAAGATAAGATGAAGGCAAACGCGCTTAGAAACATATTTTTCGGATCCAAGTCAAATTCTGGTAGGTTTGACATTGTTTTTTAGTTGGCCAAATGGACACAAATTGAAAAAAAAAAATTCTTATTATTTTAGATTCGGACAAAATCATGAGAAAATGCAAATGTCTAAAATGCAAATGCAAACACAAAGTCAAAATTGCAATTAAGATAACTCCATTGTCTGATATTTTGTATTGATTGTACCGAAGTTTTTAGGACAAAAAGATGAAAGTGAATAAAATGAATGTTTGAACATGAGCCGAGTTTTTGTTTGTTTTATTTTATTTATTCGTAGATAACGAATTCCCTGATGACGAATTGAATTTAATTTTTTTTTTTAACACAATGGAAACATCCTCACACTGAATGTAATGCGTTCAATGACTTATTTGCCTTAGCAAAAAAAAAAACCATCGGTTTACATAATTTCAACGGAAAATTTCGAATTTCAATATTTTCCAAAACAACCAAATCGAATTTAGTGTAGTTATTATAATTTGTGACAATATGATCGGAAAGTGAAATGAAATGAAGAAAAAAAACAGCAACGAATACATGAATCGTGTCATATGAAGGTTGTTTGACAGTTGCGCTTTTGACATTTATCGGGATGTTCGTTCATTTGACTTTCAACATATTGTACGAAAGACGAGACTTTTCGTTGTTCGCATCACTGAATAAATCTATATATTCTGTCTTCAGTTTGTCATTGACTGTGCGGCAGCGGCTCTTATTATCATCCAAATAATTAATCTGATTGTTAACTTAAGCTGTGACGTGTTGCTTTGTTAGCATATTCATTTATTTACGTAGTATTTTAGTTTTGGTGAATGTGTTTTGTTCGAAATTTCACTTAAAATGACTAAAAATGTATCACTAAAGCCAAATTCGGTTAATCAATCTACACAGCAGCAGCAGCTATGGCGCACCGTAGCAATCGGAATTATTTTAGTAATTGTGTTCTTTGGTTTGCCAGTTCCTGTTATTGGGCATGATCATCATGAACACGAACATGATCACCACCATCATCATCATCATCACATAAATGAACCAGCAAGTTTCAAATGGAGCCGACAGGCTAATGAGCCCCACGACGAACAATCAGAAATTACGGGTAATCATAATCATAAACCGGCTGCAGGTACACGAAAATGATGAAATATTTCAAACACAATTCAAACATTTATGGACTATAATTAAAATTTTCAGCACCACAATCCGTATCCGATTTGTGGTTACATGCCCTCGGTTCAACTCTATTGATTAGTGCAGCGCCATATTTCCTATTGTATTTCATTGACTTGGACTCAACCGAAAAAATGAGACCAAAACTTAAAGTTTTGCTTGCTTTTGCATCTGGCGGTTTGTTAGGAGATGCATTCTTACATTTAATTCCACATGCAATTCATCCGCATACACATTTCGATGACGAAGATCCACATCACCATGCACACGAATCAGAAGAAGAAGAACATACACATCATTCGCACGAATCCGATGACATAACTATCGGTTTGTATGTACTCGCCGGCATTATCACATTTTTGACAGTTGAAAAAGTGGTGCGATTGTTAAAAGGTGGACATGGACATAGCCATGGGCCAATCGAACCACCAAAAGAGAAAAAAACCAATGCTAATAAAAATGATAAGACATCATCGGTCACTGCAAAAACCGATGAAGAAAAACCTAAAGATATCGATGTGGCTGGCTACTTAAATTTAGCAGCTGATTTTACGCACAATTTAACAGATGGCTTGGCAATTGGTGCCTCATATTTAGCCGGCAACAAAATCGGTATAATTACAACAATAACAATTCTTTTTCATGAAGTTCCGCATGAAATTGGCGATTTTGCCATTTTAATTAAATCCGGTTGTTCGAAACGAAAGGCAATGGCTCTGCAATTGGTCACAGCCATAGGAGCTGTATCGGGTACTGTGATTGCATTGCTTGGAGCGAGTGATGAATCGGCACCATGGGTTTTACCATTTACAGCCGGTGGTTTTATATACATTGCAGCAGTTAGCATTCTACCGGAATTATTGGAAGAATCAACAAAGTTATTGCAATCGTTAAAGGAAATTGCCGCTTTATTGCTAGGCGTTGGAATTATGGTTGTGATTGCCCGTTTCGAACATTAAAACTACATTTTTAGTTTTCCATTTTTACTTTGGTTGGGCAAAAAAAATTAAAATTGCAAATTTCCATATTCAAAATTTTTCAATAAAGTTTAGATTTTATTCCACAATACATTTTCTGCTTCACATACTAATCCACATAACTCATTCAATGACATAGTGTTTTGGATAGTCCATAATTTTTGGGAACTCATCAACGGTCTTTTTATCGTATTCATCGATACGTTTTGGTACTGGCCGTGCTTGCCTCAATTGATTACTTACATTCAAAAGAATTTCTTTGGGAATATTATCATCGGGAAACAAATGAACGCGCTGCATTGCATGACGTCGCGAAAGATTCCCTTTCATTGATGTGTAAATGGCAAAATGCATAATCTAATTTGACGAATGCAAATTCCAAATTTTATTAATTAATTGTAGATGTTTGGACAGTTTTTTAATTGGTTTAACGTACCTTGGTCTTGTCTTTTGCATGCAGTTCATGGGCCAAAGTCCATGTTGCGCCACCGGCATAGCCTGTGTGATGGAAATACACACGTTTAAGCCATTCTTGTCCCGGTAGGGCAATTTTAGCTGTATTCATCACCACAACATGATCACCACAGTCACCTACAATTTGAAATCAAAGCATATTTTTATCGGTGACTTTAGGATTCGAATATTCATTTTGCGTTAATTCTTACCCATCGGATGGTAAATTGGTTTGTGAAGACCATTCAAATGTATTTTGATTATTTTAGCCGAATCAAATGGATTTTGAAAATTACAATCGTATAAATGCCATGTTCGACCAAACACTGCCCATTGCTGTTGAATAAACATTTCAAATAATATTTATTATTCCTACTTTTTAGTAATTTATTATTTTTAAAAACATAACCTATAAAATGTTGTTGAACGTGTTCTGAACGCAAAAAACAACTTTGTATTAAATTTTTCGAAAGATTTTAATTTACCTCAGCCTTTTTTAAAATGTTCATTCTGATGAAGTGGCCCCCGTACAGATGGTTATTTCGATAAAAATATTACGCAGTTATTTAAACCCGGTTGGGTTGAATTTATTTGTAAGTCGAATGATTAAAAAGCACGACCATTAAAATAAATGTCAAATGTTCGGTTCAAGTTGCGTTGCGTTGCGTACGACAATAATGGACGATGAAAATTCAAATTCTGATTTCTGGTAAATTATAATGGATGCTGGAAATATTTTTGTGCTAATCGAGACGAAAAAACTTGAATTCCAAATGTAACCAAAATGTCAGAACCTTATTTCCGGTGCATTCGATGTAGGACCAATCTTTATTTGGATGTTTAACTTTTGGATGATGTTGGCCATGAAAAAAAAAACAAAAATTCAAATAAAGTAGCCGCAGTTCAGCCGGGACAACGAATACAGTTGTATAAGCAAAACAACTTAGCAAGCTGCACCTACCATTTATATTTATTAATAAAAAAAAACTATTCGCCAAACATGGATAATCTTAAGATTTTCGGAAAGTTGTCGGAGAATTCCAAGTGTATTATCCATAAAGCAAAAAATTTGTTGACGAATAGAATGGTTTTTTTGAAAGAAATTAAGATAATGGATTGGAACGAAGGCATTCCATCGTCAACCATTCGGTAAGATTTTCTTATAACGTTTTTAAGGGAAATGAAAGAAATTACAACTTTTTTTATCGTTTCATAATTCATCAGTGAAATTTCGATACTGAAAGAATTGCGGCATAACAATATCAATCGATTGAAAAATGTGTTTGTAAAAGAGCTGCAAGTGTATCTTATGTTTGATTACATTGCATTGGATTTGAAGACCTATCTTCGTCGGTTGCCTATCGATTTTCAATTATCAAAATGTGCCATTCAAAGTTATTTGTATCAAATTGCATCAGCCATTGAATATTGTCACCGACGGCGAATATTCCATCGAAATCTGTGCCCACAAAACATTCTGCTCAATCGAAAGGGAACCGTTAAGGTACTTTTGTAAAATGATAATAAATTTAATGGAATAATCCGGAAAAATTGTTCATTCGCTTATAGATAACGAATTTTGAAGCAGCTCAATCATTCGGTATCACTCCGAAAGTGTACACACTTTCACAAACAAATCTGTATTATCGTGCACCGGAAGTTCTTCTTGGTACCAGCCATTATTCGCCAGCCATTGACAACTGGTCGATTGGATGCATATTTGCTGAGATGTTTTTACAGAAGCCTCTGTTTCAAGGTGATTCAGATATCAATCAACTGCAAAAGATCATCGAGTAAGCAAAAAGTCATCGGCACCCTTTCAGTACGATTAAAAAGATAATTTTTACAATTTCTCCTAGAATAATTGGCTATAAGAAATCGTCCGGGTGGCAGGGTATTGAGATTCTTCCGCATTATTGTCCTGAGCTGAAAACATCCAGCGAAAACAAGTTGAAAGAATGTGTAAGTTCGAATAATAATGTTGTTAATTAGATAAAATAATATCGAAACGTTAATATCTTTTAGTTCAAGAATCTTAAAAATGTTGAAGCGCATTTGATGAAGAAAATGTTAACATTCAATCCGCATCATCGTATTTCGGCCAAACGAACATTGGAACACCAATATTTTGTCGCATTCAATCCAAACGTACGCGTTCCGACAATCATTTAGCATGTGGACAACGCCATCTATATAAATTTACAAAATCTGTCATTTTTATTATTATCGCAATGTGAACACACGTTGTTTTCTCAAAGCCGCAAACAATAAGCAAAACAAAAAAAAACAAAACAAAATTTATTTAACAAATATAAAAGATGTCGAAAGCTTTGTTGAGAAAATGTTTGGAAATTGTGGAGGAAGATTTACCAAAATGTAGCAATGAAAAGAAAAATAATAAGCACAAGAAAACGCAACCGAAAAAAGATTCAATATTCGATTTGATACCGGAAAAAAAGAGGCTCTCAATCCATACGAAAACAGGTAATGATGAAATGACAAAAAGAAACCCAAATTTATTAACGGTAGCGCTTGTTTGCAGCAAAAATAAAAAAAGTGGATAAACCTACAGTGAAACAGATGCAAAACAAATTGAAACGAGTCAAAGATCAAACAGAGGAGAATGTTAAACGGCTACTGGCACTAGATTCCGAAATGAAATTAGACGAGGAAACAAAGGAATTGATGATCAAGCGGGCACAAATCGGTCATTACGTTGTTAAAGATAAGAAACAAACAGAAGAAGAAGATGTTTTCACCGAAGATGATTTTCTTAAGTTCGAAAAGGAATATTTTTTCAAATAAAATTCGTTTCATTGCAATTTGATTATTTATTGGTGTTGACCTTTTTTTTCGTTTGTCGTAGATCAAACACGCTAAATGTTCAAATTATTTTGCTGCAGAATGAAATCTAATGATAAAACGGTTTACAATTAAATTCTTTAGAAAACAGATGTCACATTATCGATTTCCATTAAATCGGCTACAATTTCTTCCATTTTGGTGCCAATTTTTTTCGCCATTTCCTGCTTTTCGGTGATGGGTAGCAACAAAAAAAGCCACAATAGATCACCATCTAAAACACATCGGGCCGGATTCATTGCAAAGCGACGCACAGTTTTTATTGTTCGATATTGTTTTGGATTTAGACCACACAGATGCTCGATGTGCAACAGGAGCACATTTTGTAACATGAACAATCGTCGATAGGTCTTTTCTGGCAACGGTAATAAATAGCCTAATCCTCCATCGAGTGTTGCTATCATTCAATTAAAATAAGCTGATTAATTAGTCAATTCGATATGTGATCATTTGAATATGGAAAATTTACCGAAATAAGTGGTATGCTTGTTATCATAGTTTCCATTCAAAATTCTCGTATAATTACACTGAATGCGGAACATTGCATTGACACGTTGACCCAAATGATAATCCGCTTTTCGAATTAATTTCTGTCCACCATACGATTCACGTGACTCTGGCTGATACATGAATATTGAGAAATTTTCTTCGCAATCTGCTGCTAAAAATCCTAAATTTGAATTGTCAACAATGTATTCAATATTCAAAACGTTCATCGGATTGTAGTCTCTTGATACAATGGAAAGTGTTCGGTATTCTTGCTGCAAAAAAGAAATTTCAAATGATCTTCTAGTTAAATGAATAATTAGATTTTTGGTTTTTTGACCATTAAATCATTTACCTGAAATCGTAAAATGCTGACCGATTTGTACATGTCGGCAACCAGAATCAAGGACTTTATCGAAACTATTTGATGTACAAAAATATTTGTATCTATGAATGCAACACCATTCAGATCGTTGTCCTTCAATTGCCAGAGATATATCTTTTGACCGACAGCCGTTACCAAAAAGCCGAGCACATGTGAAATGGCCGAAACGGGACCTTTTTGCTCTTTTATATAAATTTCTTTGAGTTTGTATTTGGTTAGAGGTTTTCCGGGCTCAGGAACAACTTCAATAATATCGTAAAGTAGAATCTATTTTTGTTTGCGAAATTAATTATCATTATCATTTCATTCACCACAATAACAATTAATCGGAAAAGATCCACTTACACGTCCTCTTGATGTTATGTCTTCGCTGTAATTATAATTTGTACCGATGCAAATATATTCACGAAAACCATGTAGCGTACCCTCATAAGCTAAATGAACATTTTTGAATGATACAACATGTTCCCAATCGTCTAATTTGATTGAAGTGTCTGGTACGATTTCCCATTTTGTTGGAGCCACAAGCAATACTTCAAATTGCGATTTAGTTGGATAAATGAAACGTTCTCCTTTATTTTCTTCGGTTAATTCTTTGTCTTCGCCATTGAATCGGAAATATTGGCGGCTCTCTTCTTCCGCATATGTAACGACACAATAAACTTTGGTCTCTTTATGATAAACAATTGCGGTTGGTGTGCATCGCAGTGGAACTTTTCGTACTGGCCAATGTGTATCATATTGTAAATAGCTTGGAAACACTGCAATTTGTAAATCATTTTTCTGATCAAAATATATGAATCCACCCTGGCAATTTTGATTGTTAAACGGTGCAAAACTTTTCATAACGATTTGATGATGAAATTGATGTGTTCGTAGTTCACCCATTCCCGTTAAAAGTATCAAATATGGTTTGTCACCAGTTACAATGACACCCGAATTCCCGGAAATGTTTTCTGAAAAATAAAATGAATTGTTGACTTTAAGATACAAAAATGTTTATGACCGAATGACTAATATTTTACCAAAATATCGTATGGTTCGCAGGCGATTTGTAACACCAACAATCAAACCTTCTTCATCGATTTCCATTTTTGCCGGATTGTCAGATATTGGAATCATTATGCCGTGACTCATTTTTCGGAATCGAATTTTCAAATGACCACGTGTGTATCGATAAACCTGCAAAAAAATTCTCATTCAATTTCATTTGAATTCTCCAGCATTTTGTAGCGATTATTTTTGTACCTGATAAATCAACAAATCGACCTTCGTTCGAATAAATAACAATGGTCGACGACCAAAGCTTCCCAATCCCACAACAAAAACTTCCGTTGGCATTGTGATCAAATCATTGGCCGAATATGATGTTCCATCCAAGTTATCGGTATGATGTTGACTTAATGCCAATGGAACGAATTCCATTGAATCCGAAAGGAATTTATTGCCATTGCCAACATTTGTTACAATATAGGCCAATTTCATATCTGGCATAAAATAAATTTCCAGATTTCCATTGTTACGGAGCACAAAAAGCCAAAATGTTGGTTTTTTCGGTTGAATGTGTCGTCGCCACCAGTCCGATTTTTTCGTATTTGATGGTTTTACTAGATCAGCGAGCTGAAATTTTTTTGTTTTTGTTTTTTCAAAATAATAAAATCTCTTCATTGAATGCAATTGAAAAAAAAAAAAATTACATTTTTCATTTGAAAAGTGCTGCCTTTTTCACCGTACAACAGATCCTCTTCATCTTCGATTTTCATATTATGTGGTTCTGGTTTCATGTAGCCAAAACCATTTCCTGAATGGGAATGACTTGGATTCATGGACGGATCCGAATAATCTTCAACTTTTGTGGTGAACAGGCCTGAAACATCTCTATAAGCGCACAAACTTATCACTGCTGGACACTGAAAAATTCATATTTTTTTATTTTTTTATTGAACATGTTGAACGGTTTAGCGTTAATAACAATTGGGCCTACATTGCTGATGGTGTTTTTGTTGATAGCCAATCTTGACATTCCTTTATTTTCTCTTAATGCCCACGTAATTACGGTCCCACTTTGTGTTTGTGCACATACGTACGGATCACAGATTGACACCTGTACAATTGGACTGTCACTGTCGATCTGAATGTTTTGTATGAGACGAGAACCTTGCAAAAGTCTCATACTTCGACTCAATACTTGTACTATGTAACGATTGTTTCCAATGTTTCCGACATGAATTGTTGTTTGATTTACACAAAATCCAGTGTTATTTACTTCATTGATTTCGTCACCGGTTTGAAGGATCTTTTTTTATTTTTTTTGAAAAAAAAAAATGTTTTTCATTAATGAACAAATCTAGCGTAACGTAATCGAATTGACTTACTGTTGTCGATGCATCCTGTGACAATACCATAAACGAATGCGTTGAATTTTTTTGCACCGATTCATTAAATACAGTCCAAACATCATGAAAGCCTGAATTGTTCAGTTGCATATTTTAAAATAATGTTTGATTATTGGTTGATTTCCATGTTTCACTTACCGGGAAGTTCGAATGTTGTCAGAATTTGTGGTTTGACCGAATGTTGAAGAACACAAAGAGCACCATTCTTTCCTTTGCCGCTTGCCGTCACAATTTCGAGCTCTGGCTTAGCGTTTGGATTTTTGGATTGTTTGAGTTTATTTTCATCATCGTCATCATCTTCATTACCGCGTTCTCCAATCGTCATTGAACTGATCGGTCCAATGTTCAAAAACGTATCACAAACCTGTTTCAATATTCATTGTTCAGAAAATGAGAGAGAAAAATTTTCAATGCACAATCATAACAAACCTCGAATGTGTAACTTGTCAATTGAACGGATGTTTTTAATCCAGATCCATATACTTCCAATTCTTCCTCCAATCGCTTATTCGTTTCTGTATGAAAGAAAATGTCCAATTTAGGCGATGATTTGAAGAAAGAAAAAATATACTTTTGGCGCTAACCTTTTTCTTTTTCCTTTTCTTTTTCCTTCCCTAATATGTCCGAATCATCAATGGTGATGATGGTGTCCTGATCTTGTTCTGTAAAACGAACCAACAGTGAGTTACCGAGCCGTGAACCTAGAAAAATGTATTCCTCCAGGCAGACACACATCTAAAAGTGGATGACATTAAAGTAACAAATTTTTCTTGCAAAATATTTCCCAAAACAAAAATTACATACACAAGAGGTTAGAACACTGGAAGCAGCTTTACTGAAATGAAAACTCCGAACATAACGCAATGAATCAGCGCACAGTGTCAAAACGTACAATTCACCACCGCGAAGTGATAAAACCAGTTTATCCGTTGCTATAAACGATATTTGAGCGCAATCCAAACTGATTCTAACTCCGTCTTGTGGCTCTGTTCGGGGGGATTGCAAAATAAAAGTAAATCTATTAATCGAATCCAAATGCATTATTAAATAAAATAATTCGTTCACTTACTGAGTGGAAAATTGGTGCTATGATCAGCGATACTATTCAAACTGACACCATACGGTGGAACGCTCTGATTTAAATAAATGATGCTATTGTGTGCCAAAACCAGGCAACCTCCAATCGGTTTCTTTATTGGCAATACACGTGTACAATCAAACGGTAAACTCGTTACAGTCCAAATGATCGGATGAACACGTTGCTGGATATTCAATGAAATGGCAACCATTGTACACGTATCATTTCGAACAGCAATTCGACTGAATGTATGCAGAGTAAAAATTAAATGTTCATTAAATTTTTCCGATTGCTGATTATTTTATGGTGAAAAAAAAAAGTTAAAACTCTGTTACCCGGGAAACGTACGAACTGGTTCGTACAATATTAAAAGCGTTGGCTCATAATAACCATGTAAAAATTCAATGTCAATGACATTATCGATTTTCTCATCGAGATCTTTTAATGTAATTGTATATGATGCCAATATTGGTGTACGAGCAATCAATTGTAATGGTGTTTTTTTCATTGGTTTAACATCTTGTACCTCAATTTCATCTAATGAACTGTCACGTCGAAATGGTAGCACAACCAATTTTTTTCCATACACAACCATTACAGCGCATCGATTATCTGGATCAACTTTAACCATTGGAATATTATAATTGCCAACCCATCCACCCTTAATATCCTCCTCTTCAAAGTAATGCAGCGACAATGTTTTCAATTCAAATGAATCTGGATCATGTTGAACGACCGACAATTTTGCATCTTTAAAACTTATGAGCAAAGCATCACGTTGAGAACCAGACAATGATACTGATTGTAATGCCATCACATTACCAAATAATTCATATGTTGCCAAACATTCTAGACGCATTTTTGGCGGTCGAATGTCTAAAACGGATTGGTTTTTCCCCAGAATTAATATTATTTTTTTTTAGGAAATCATTCAATTCAAGCACAAACCTGTGAATTTTTCGGTTGTAGTTGGATCAACATCTGGAATAATTCGAAATACTTTTAAGACATTCGCACCGGCTGTCACAATATTCTCTTCTGCATTACTAAAAAATCGGCATGTTATTGAGAATTCAATACCGGTTGCCGGATGCGATTGCCTACACACTGAAAACATTGTTATTTTTTTTTAAATAATCTTAAACGGGTATATTCTCAACAATTATGCATTCATTATGACAAAATATTAATGAATTTGATCGATAATAAAAAAAAAAAAAATTGAAGGAAACAATATTATTTTTGTTGATCTCCTTGAGCGTTGTTGCGTTGAATCGTAGAAACGAAATGTCAAATATACTGACAAATGTCAAAATCGTATAATTGTATCCCGTGAGCACTGTGAGCTGTGCGTGAGCTGAACGATTTTAATTTTATTGATGTGATGGGTTGACCCAACGAGCTTCATCAGTAGTTAATGCCCTAATATGATGCCATGTGATGACAAGCGAATGAAATTTTTTATATTATATATTAAGTAGTATTCAATTAGTTCACAAAGATTGCTGTGGATACTGATGGACAATTTAAATGTCTGTATTGGATCATTTTGAATTATGCTAATCAGATACTTCTGATATGAATTGACCAAGATAGGCGACTTCACTCGGTGATGAAGCATATCCAGCACTTTCATAAAAACTTACAAATCCCGCTCTGCTACTGAATGAGCCACTCAAAATAAATGGCATTATCAATCCTTAGCAGTTAACAGTATTATCAGATAAACATAATCCTCAACATCATTCGCATGCAATTTAACTACATGTTCAATCCCATGAATGTCTGACTGAGATGTGAGTTATGTACAAAGCATTGAAACGACATGCAATTTATATTGAACAATGCAATTGTATTTCAGACGCATTATACTTAGGCCTTTGGACTCATTCGTAAATGGAAAAAAAATCATACATTTCAATATGGAAAAAATCCAATCTAAATTGTGATCTCACTTCATATGATGTGAGCTGGAAAAAGACCAGAATACATAGCACATGAATATACGAAGAAAAAGATGGAAAAAACCATTTGGTTCATTTGACGTACATCATTCAACAAAAAAAAACGGATGTTCGGATTTACATGCTTGTGTTTGATTAGTAGGGTGAATATTTGAACAAAATGTAATGACAAAAAAAAATTCCATCAATATACACCGGATTCAATGACAAAGTGTAAAATTCTGTTGACAAAAGTCATTCATTCCAATGCCATTCAATGGAATCAAAACATGAAAAATACCTTTAGATTCACCCTAAAAACAGCCCGTAAAGTTTCCCATTTACGATAATCTCACACATACACACACATGCGATACATAACGGCAGTTTTACTACGTTAAACGGGAAGGGCACGCATGCGCCTGCATTAAATATGCATATATGTGTGTGTGTGTGTGTGTTTGTTCAACTGGGAAATGTTTTAAGAATCTGTATCTGCGCTCATAATGTTGAGGGAGAAAATGTGTGTATGTGTGTGTGTATTCGCGCGATTGTAAAAAAAGCTTTCGAAGCTAATGTACACGATTTTTCTTCGGGGTACAGTGTAAAAAAATCATCTTATTAAAATTAAGAAAGATTTCAGTGTCTCAACAGCCAATTTCAATAAATGGACAAACAAATAAATTCATATCGTAGGAAAAGATGAAACAGTTAAAATATTTCAGTGAAAACCATTAGAAAAGTGAATGAAAAACTTCTTTCGAATATTGGGGATGATGGAGAATTTCTACAATTTTTTCTATACACAAAAATGTTCACACTTCACACACACTCGAAATTATATTCCGGAGAAAAAATTTCTTTTGGAAAATGCAATTTGAAGTGAGTTCATTCAAAAAATGTAAAATAATTTCAACTTCCATCAACAATCATCTAATGAAAAAATGTTCGAATTCAAGTGTAAATCAAAAATTTATTGAATTTTCAGTTCGGCATTGAATATAATTGTGTTGTTAAAAAGTGAAATTTGTGGATTGTGTGATTTATTAAGTTTATTTCTCGAGCCGAATTGTTCTATGCTTACCATTTCTTGAAGAGTTTTATGCTTTACGCGCTTTGGATGTGTACTTTATAGATTTAACGAAATCGGACCAAAAAAAAGGCATTAATGGTTGGAGCATATGCAAAACAGCAACAACAACGAAAATTCAGAGTCATGCTGAACTACGAAATAACTCTTGGCAGATAGACTAATACCACTCATTATTCATTTTACAAATGCGCTACAAAGGGCACATTTTAGCCTTGAATATAAAAAAAATAATATAAATTAGAGTGCCAGTGTGCAGACTGAAGTTGGATTATCACCTTGTGCGATGATACTACATCCTACAACAATTGTAAACAACTCAATGAAATTAATAATAAGGGTCGATTTTACGCTTGTGTTATATGTGAAGAATTAAGCCTAGGTCACCGAATAAAAACATAATCGTCGAAAAATTAACTCATTGCCATTGAAAATGAAGTAATTCATTTCCAAATGTGAACTGCGGTAATTTTCAGTGCCATTTCAATACAATTGAATGTTGAACATCACAACATTCGATCTTTCTGAATTTGATAAAAAAAAAAACAAAAGCAAATTTAGATATTGTTGTGACAATAGTTGATTGATTTCACAATTATAACCGAAGAATATTTAGTGTTTCAAATATGGATCAAAAAATAACGATTGCATTGCTAATATTGCTGTTGGCAAACTTTTCACTAGTCGCAACAGATAGCGACGAAGATATACCACACAATGAGTAAGTTTATTTACCACTTTAGTTGATTGTTTTATAACTTCTCTTTCAGATATGCAAGCAATTTTTTGAAGCGAAAGTTTCGTTTTCGAAAATGTTTTTTAATTATTTCTTTTATTCTCATTCGAATTTTTATTATCAATTTATAATCAAAACTACTAACAACAGAGTACGGAATTGGGCACTCAAATTCGGTGTCGATCTCTGGGAATTTGGCCGGCAATTTACGAAAATGAATGAAATCCGTAATGTAAGTCTCTGGAACAAGATCAAATTATCACCGAACAAATTCGAAATTCAAATATTTATTTATTTATTTTTTTTTTTGCATTCCCAGAAATACAAAGATTTGGATGGCGAAATAGTTCGTAAAAATGGTATCATTTTATTACGTGAACTAACGAATGAAGTAAAAAATTTCATGGATTTCAAAATGAATGCAGTATTGGTGTGTAGAATTTTGCTAAACTTTGTCTTTCTTTCACATGTTAAAATATATAAAAAAAAAAAGTTTTCCATCAGTTTCGTATTGTTCGGAACACTCACCTACTACTACATTGTGTATTGCGGTTGTGGTGGTGTGTTCGAGTGTTGTATGTTTTATTATGTGTGTATGTTGTTTGAAAGTTGTCGATTGTGCGAAACAAAATTTATTTCGTAATTCAGAAAGTTTGTTTCTGTGACAATTGTTTCAATATTGTTGTGAAAATATTATTATCAAATAGAATTTATCACTTAACCGAAAAATTATTTCAGCGAGTGATGGATTCCGCTGAACAAGCAGCTCTATCAGAATCAGAACGAGATGCAACGCATCATCATCATCATCAAGCTCAGGTTCAAATGTCCCATCGTCTATACGAATCAAAGCATCTAAATGATTATGCATCCGATGATGGAAATGATTTACTCTCAAAACCAATGCGAAGATTTGAGAAATTGATTGTTAATTTAACACATAGTTCGGTTCTTGTTCCTGCTGATATTTCACTGAATGGTAAATAGTTAGCAATTTTGATTTTGTTTCTGTTGCGTTCGAAAAACTTTTCTAATTTAAAATCGATTTTTAGATGCTATCGTAAAGTCTTCGGTTACGTGGTCGGCTCATCTGGACCCAATTTTTGCAAATAATCTTGAAAGAGACGCAGGCCTATCATGGCAATACTTTGGTTCAACAAGCGGATTTATAAGAAGGTTTCCAGGAACAGAATGGCCATATTCAGGTTCATCCGAAAATAGACCGATTGACGATTTTCGAGCTCAAGACTGGTTCATACAGGCAGCAGCTTCACCAAAAGATATCGTAGGCTCAATTGAATCATGATATTCTCTTAATATATATTTTTTTTTAAATATTCACCTTTTTTTTTTGCGATAATAGATGATTCTTCTCGATGCATCCGGCTCTATGTCAGGCAAATCATTTGAATTGGCACTCACAACAGTTAACACAATATTGGATACGCTGAGCGATAATGATTTCGTAAATTTAATTGCATTCTCGGATAAAACGAGATCAGTGGTTCCATGTTTCAAGGATAAAATGGTAAAACAATGATTGAATCAATTTTGCTTGATGTGTATTACATTAAGTTATTAAATCGGTTTTTAACGCAGGGCCATTTTTTTTTGTTGTTGTTTCGGGAATTATTCTAAAGTTCGAAGTTTCCAAAAAATCTAAAAATTTCATCTGGTTTATCCCATTACTACACAATATGACTATCGCACATCAAGCACTACTTCCAAATTTAGCTTGGCAGTGTATTCGATTGAATTCTCACTTATTTGCATTCTTGTTTTGTAGGTTCGTGCATTCGCCGACAATATAAAAGAGATGAAAGACGCGGCAAAGGGAATAAAATGTGTAAATGTTGCAAATTTCACATCTGGATTCGAATATGCATTTGAAATTTTACATCGGGTATGCTTCAATGTCATTCGCTATAATAATAATAATGATAAAATAATGATTATTTTGAACTTGAAATGATCATTGATGTTTGCGATGTTTTTTTTTCGTTATTTTCTAGTACAATCAATCGAGTCAAGGTTGTCAATGCAATCAGGCAATAATGCTTATCACCGATGGAACAACCGATACACATTCAGAGGTTTGTAGCGTTTCACATAAAGCACGCAATAGTTTTTCAATGACAAATATTACCAACAAAATTAGCGCCGAATGTCCTTTAAATTATGAAATATTTTGCATTTTTTTTTCACTTTGGTTTATAAATTTTCAGATCATAAAACGTTACAATTGGCCTCATCGGCCGGTTCGAATTTTTACATATTTGATTGGCGGCGCCTCTAGTAGTCGAGAAAGTATGGAATCCATTGCCTGTTCCAATAAAGGTAATTCCTATTCAGATGAAAAATGAAATCAAATTCCGTTATTGATTTCAAAACAAAAACATTTGTCTGCACTCACAAAGGTTTTTATGCTCAAATCAATTCGGCGGAAGAGGCTCGTAAACGCGTTATAGAGTATGCATTGGTAATGGCCAGACCGATGATTCTGTATCAGGCAGATCATCCAATACATTGGAGTCCAGTTTTTCTTGGTGGTCCAAGTGGTAATACAGGAGCTATTAATGATATGCAACGACGTCTTGTAACAACAGTATCAATACCAGTCTTTGATCGACGAAATCACTCAACCCGTGAAGCAAATCTATTGGGTGTTGTTGGTAGTGATGTTTCAATTGAGGAAATTCTTAAAATAATTCCACAGCACAAAGTGAGTCTCTGACAGAGAGTGTTAGTGGACATTTTTGGCCAAGACATTATCATCTATTTTTTTTTTTGAAATGTATTTATTTAGCTGGGTGCCAATGGATATTCATTTATCGTTGACAATAATGGAAAAGTCTTATATCATCCGGATTTACGTTTGCCTGTATGTAAACATTTCAATTTGATTTTTTGATTCAATTCTTAATTGTTGAAAAGATAAGAGAGAGAACGAGCGATTTACAGCAATCAATACAAGATTTGCCACGCTAAAATGGCTTATTGAATTCCTTTTTCAGGATGATAAATTGCAATATGTCAATAGATTGCAACCGAAGTATAGTTCAATCGATTTGACTGAAGTCGAATTACCCGAAACAGACATGAATGGCAATACAAACAACGATATGGAAAGGGAGGATGAGAATATCAACATGTTGCTTGATGTAAGTGGTGATGGCAGTATTTCATTCAATATAATTTTAGTTTTATGTTATTTTATGTTGTGTTATGCTTTGCTTAACTGTGCAATTGTACACCATTTATATATCATTCCATGTGATATGAAAAATGAAGACATTGAAAGACTGTAATTCGGAATCATTTTTTTTCTTCGTTTCTTCGTTTCATTTCGTTTGCCATTTAATTCATTGTGCTAACGTGACATGAATGCCGAGCTAACAATTCAAATATTGATTGAATTACGACACGAAAAGTTCATCCTTCGATTCATTTAACACGATTTTCAACTTCAATAGATTTTCGGTTCATTTTATTATTGTTATGGTTCATATAATTGGCTGCCCTTGAAAAATTCAATCCTTTATTCACTACCCCACCATCAATTGATAGCAGCCCGAATGACTGAAGGGCTGAAGGCCTTTGCGGCATTTTTATATCGATTTATTTTCACACAATGCGCCCAAATTCATTCAAAACATTATTTTTATTCAATTACCATTCAACATTTTATCATTAATTCGATTATAACTACTGGAAATAGTAATGTATCATCGAAATCGAAATCGATATTGTATTGGTTATCAAATGTTGGCCATTTGGCTACACGTCTACAATTTATACGGACTTTAATAGCGTAATACATATTATTTTGTGGAAAACATGCACACACACACACACACACTAACAAGCACTTCTGTGTAACGTTTGCACAGTGTCTCAAGATTCAATTTTTTTCATTTAACTTATGACAGCTTCTCTTTTCCATTTCCCCGTTATTCAATTGAAAACTTTTAGATGCGACATGAAATGGTGCTCCAGAAAGAGGGTGAAATGGAACTTTCTTTGCTAACACATTCGGACAAAATGAAAAGAGTTTCAACACGTATACAAAGGTTTGTACGCTATTTACTACTATTCAATGGATAAAGTCCGCCGCTGTCCCCCCGCCCCCCAAAAC
>GL501408.1:470594-483272 GCA_000149185.1 Mayetiola destructor
AAAATCAAACGTTGGAATTAAATCCGTCCGAGATGAATCCAAATATTGAAACAAACGCAACTCAATCACAGCAAACAAATGCAAATGACGAATTGGATCGTGCAATTGATACATCTGTCAATTGTAGTGAAAGCGAACCAAAAAACGAATCAATTGTTGCCGAATCAACCGAATCAAGAGAAACGAATGAAAATAATCCGGAAAATTCAGGCGAAGCATGTGCCAGTTCAACAGAAGTGAAACCATCGAATCAAAATCAAACTCTCGACGAATTCAAAGAAGAACTGCGAACTAAACGTGAATTGAGAAAATGTGCCATTTCAGAGCTTCGAAATGAAATGAGCAATTTGAAACATGAATTGGCTCAGGAAAAATTGCTCAATAAAAAGCTAATGACTGAAAAACGGGATTGTCGTTGCTTTATGACAAATCAAGAACAAGATTTGACCGAAGAACATTCTAATTTGGTTGCCAGTACAGCATTACGTGCACAATTGTCCGAAGTTCAATATTCACTTCAATTGGCAAATGCAGAAATTTTGTCGCTTACAACAGAGGTGTCAGTGACAAAGAGACAAACACAATCGCTAAAAGATGTTGTAGCTGCCACAAAACAAATGCTTGAAATTAGAGAATCCGAACTAAATCAGGTAACCAAGATAATTTAGGTACAAGATACTTCCTGTACAGGATGGAAAATGGGAAACTCATTTTTTTCTTCTTCCGATTATTGTTTTGTGGGTGCACAGTTGAAGGCCAAACTAAGAGAAATCGAAAGTTCATTGTCTGAACGCGAAACGAAATTGATGTCGGAAAATTTGCGTCAAGAATACGATCGACAATTGGCAAATATACGCCATTTGAAGGCTTTGTATGAGGAGCGTTCACGAATTAGTGCTGCGGAAAAAGAGAATTTAAATCGCCAGTTGGAAACGAGTCGTGCAGAATATTCGACTGAATGTGAAAAGTAAGTTCATCACAAGTTTGTGAAATGTTTTTTGTTTTTTTTTTTGTTCATTTCTCTGGGAAAATTCATTGGAATCAAATCAGGTCATGTTCTTGGTTATTATTACTCCTAATTAATTCTATATACGTATGTACGCAATGAATGCGAATTATCATGTGCAAGTTTTTCCGATTGAATTCGGTGTGAAAATACGATGCGAAATATCGGATATATTGAAAAAGTCGATGCATCTTGGTTATATTTAGATTCAAAGATTCCAGCACAGAAATCAAAAGGCATCGCTCTGAATTCCGAACAACAAAGAAAGGTCTTCGAACACACGCATGTCGATCGAATGCGTATGTGAGAGAAAGCACGAGACACAAATCGACACAATCGACAGAAGAAAATATACAAAAGCATGTTCGATGTTCATTTTTGTTTTTTTATTCTCTTCGACATTCACGAATGACAAGACTAGCGCAGCAGCCCAACTCAAACACAAACTAAAAATAGATTCGTTGAATCAAGTTCAAACAATTTTCTTCTTCTTTGTTATACGCTTGTTCTACTTCTTCTTCTTCTTTTTCTTCTTTTCACATCCGAATATTGCTTGAGTTTAATTTTCCATTTTTTTCGTAATCATTTGTAACTGCTATTTAGATTAATTGCATGCAAATTGTCACATTACTTTAAAAAAATACTTTTGAATTTCATGTTTAAATTGTGATTGATTGTATTTTTAGGAATAAAAATTTAGTCGAACATATAACATCGCTCGAAACCGATTTAAAGTCTACCAATGATGATTTGTTTGGGACCCGTGAACAGTTGGCCTATTATAAAGCAGAAAATAGAAATCTCCACGAGGAAATGACTGTAATCAATCAGGTAAATCGATTGAATCTGATCGTGTTGATCAGCTTTTGGCGACTGGCCGCCATGATCCATATTTTGTTTCTATTCTGCAGTTATTCAGTCAATTATTGGGAGGTTTTAGCGGTAACAATGACATTGACATCGATCGCTTAACACACATGTTAGAAGAGAACCGTGATTTGATCAAAGACATCACAAGCAAAGAATTTTGCAAAGAAGGAGCTGCACAAATACCAAAATTATTACTTGACATCATCAATCATAAGACAGATGAAAGTTCTGCTATACTAGATGACACATCAATGGAAGCGTCTACATCAACTGCAGATCAAAAACAATCCACAAAACTGACCACACCACAAGAAATTGTCAATAATTTACCAAAAGTTTGGAGAGTTTTGATTGAGCTACTCAATCATCAGAAACTTATTCCAGTTCAGATAAAGGTTGAAATTCTATAAATTATTATTAATAAAATCGAAAGTCTAAGCAATTATTGCCAATTTAATTTACAGGAAAATAATCACAATGAATATTGTTATAAGTCGGTGGAAACGCCAGCCGGACCAAAAATGGAATTAAGTTTGAGTAAAACTTACATTCGACTCAAGGATTTGATCCTTGAGAAGAAATTCCTGCAAAAAGAAACGAAAAAATTGAAAAATTTGAATTCACATTTGGAAAATCGTTTGGGAGAGCAGGAAAATCGTTTGGGTGCCGTTACAATTGAATTGAATAAAACATGGAATTTGGTTGGACGAATGCAACGACAACATCGTCAACTTCATACCCATGAGCAAGTGTTACGCTATCAATTGCAACAAAAACGTCGTATGCTCAGCAATTTGAAGGAGGAATTGGAATATTGCCGCCAAAAAATGGGCTCTGGCCAAGGAAAAAACAATGAATCTCAAATTCAATGGGAAGTTTTGCGTACCGAATTCAGAAGTCGCAAGAGTCAAGATTCCAATAATTCGGTTGAAAGTGGCTACAGTGATGGGCCAGCATCGGAAGAAGATGACATTGATGATGAAAGTGTTTTGAATGAGACCAAACCATATGCCAGACATCGAGCCAACAAAGAAAAATTTCTCATGCAAATAAATGAAGAAAAAGTAACTCGTGTTCATAGCGTTTCGCCGAATAGATGTTTAAAAGTTGGCTTTTGTCGCCGTAACAGTGATTCACATGTCACACAATTTGCGGCTGAAGAATTTCACGAACAATCTGATGTGGCTGAGCCCATCATTCAAACGCATTGCACTGAAAATTGTGCTGAAAACTGTGTACTGCATTCAGTACATTTTGAAAATGATGCAATTTGCAAACATCATCAAATCAATCAAATTAAAGTTATTGAACCGACCGCAAACACTGCAACTGTGCGTAAAAGTCAAGTTCAAAAACTTGTCGAATCGAAAGCATCCAAAAGTAAAACAAAAACATGCTTTGAATTAAGGCAAACTGGTCTGTCTACCAGCCAAAATAGTTGTGAAACATTGGAACAAATGTTTATGAGACTGTCGGGACAAGAAGTGCCACAAGCAAGTACTTCAAAAGTGGACGAAAATGGTAGTAGCAAAGCCAAAGTACATTACAACCAACGAGATTTAACTGAACATCAAAAACAATCGATGCCAGAAATATCGTGCCCACAATGCAGAATTGAATCAGAATGCCAGCCAAAGGTGTCGGTTGAAATTGAGATGAATATTAATCCGGAACCATGTACCAGCAATGCAAGTGACAGTGATGGTCCATCGATTGATGCAGATGAAGTGGCAAAATCAATCCCGATTCCCAATCCAGAGCCATCAACATCAACGGCAATCAATGTCAAAAATGATGAAGATTGTTTAACAATAGTAGAACGCACCTATACACAGCGACGAGATGAACGTCTGAAACGTTTAGAGGCCGAATCTGAAGCATTTATAAAAAGAATGAAATCAACAAATCGGCGAACTGACGACGTCGAAAACAAATTGGAATATTTGCATGGACGTTATGGAAGTGAATCGGCTTTAAGAAGTGGCACGAGACAGCTTGAAAGTGATGCTTCGTCGGCCGATTCAATTGATCCGGTCACAAATGTTGACACTGAAAATGATGCAGCACCAATTGAGAATCCATCAACGAACGAATCGGAAGAAAATAACGAAACCGACAATGGATCTCCGAACGATTTCATTGAATAAATTAAATCTATAACTAATCTGTTTGAAATAAAATGAATGTTTTTGATGAAAAATTTGGATAAATATTTTTACTTCACACGAAACGTAGATTACATTATGAACATTGATTGTGTTAAATTGTTGGGCAACTATTTGGAAAAAAAAAATTGGATTTATACTTAAACTCTAGTCAGTTGTTTGTTGAGTTTATAGCTAGATGGTTGAAAGTACGTAAATAGAATGCAGTTATTCAGTCAATTATTGGGAGGTTTTAGCGGTAACAATGACATTGACATCGATCGCTTAACACACATGTTAGAAGAGAACCGTGATTTGATCAAAGACATCACAAGCAAAGAATTTTGCAAAGAAGGAGCTGCACAAATACCAAAATTATTACTTGACATCATCAATCATAAGACAGATGAAAGTTCTGCTATACTAGATGACACATCAATGGAAGCGTCTACATCAACTGCAGATCAAAAACAATCCACAAAAGTGACCACACCACAAGAAATTGTCAATAATTTACCAAAAGTTTGGAGAGTTTTGATTGAGCTACTCAATCATCAGAAACTTATTCCAGTTCAGATAAAGGTTGAAATTCTATAAATTATTATTAATAAAATCGAAAGTCTAAGCAATTAATGCCAATTTAATTTACAGGAAAATAATCACAATGAATATTGTTATAAGTCGGTGGAAACGCCAGCCGGACCAAAAATGGAATTAAGTTTGAGTAAAACTTACATTCGACTCAAGGATTTGATCCTTGAGAAGAAATTCCTGCAAAAAGAAACGAAAAAATTGAAAAATTTGAATTCACATTTGGAAAATCGTTTGGGAGAGCAGGAAAATCGTTTGGGTGCCGTTACAATTGAATTGAATAAAACATGGAATTTGGTTGGACGAATGCAACGACAACATCGTCAACTTCATACCCATGAGCAAGTGTTACGCTATCAATTGCAACAAAAACGTCGTATGCTCAGCAATTTGAAGGAGGAATTGGAATATTGCCGCCAAAAATGGGCTCTGGCCAAGGAAAAAAACAATGAATCTCAAATTCAATGGGAAGTTTTGCGTACCGAATTTAGAAGTCGCAAGAGTCAAGATTCCAATAATTCGGTTGAAAGTGGCTACAGTGATGGGCCAGCATCGGAAGAAGATGACATTGATGATGAAAGTGTTTTGAATGAGACCAAACCATATGCCAGACATCGAGCCAACAAAGAAAAATTTCTCATGCAAATAAATGAAGAAAAAGTAACTCGTGTTCATAGCGTTTCGCCGAATAGATGTTTAAAAGTTGGCTTTTGTCGCCGTAACAGTGATTCACATGTCACACAATTTGCGGCTGAAGAATTTCACGAACAATCTGATGTGGCTGAGCCCATCATTCAAACGCATTGCACTGAAAATTGTGCTGAAAACTGTGTACTGCATTCAGTACATTTTGAAAATGATGCAATTTGCAAACATCATCAAATCAATCAAATTAAAGTTATTGAACCGACCGCAAACACTGCAACTGTGCGTAAAAGTCAAGTTCAAAAACTTGTCGAATCGAAAGCATCCAAAAGTAAAACAAAAACATGCTTTGAATTAAGGCAAACTGGTCTGTCTACCAGCCAAAATAGTTGTGAAACATTGGAACAAATGTTTATGAGACTTTCGGGACAAGAAGTGCCACAAGCAAGTACTTCAAAAGTGGACGAAAATGGTAGTAGCAAAGCCAAAGTACATTACAACCAACGAGATTTAACTGAACATCAAAAACAATCGATGCCAGAAATATCGTGCCCACAATGCAGAATTGAATCAGAATGCCAGCCAAAGGTGTCAGTTGAAATTGAGATGAATATTAATCCGGAACCATGTACCAGCAATGCAAGTGACAGTGATGGTCCATCGATTGATGCAGATGAAGTGGCAAAAATCAATCCCGATTCCCAATCCAGAGCCATCAACATCAACGGCAATCAATGTCAAAAATGATGAAGATTGTTTAACAATAGTAGAACGCACCTATACACAGCGACGAGATGAACGTCTGAAACGTTTAGAGGCCGAATCTGAAGCATTTATAAAAAGAATGAAATCAACAAATCGGCGAACTGACGACGTCGAAAACAAATTGGAATATTTGCATGGACGTTATGGAAGTGAATCGGCTTTAAGAAGTGGCACGAGACAGCTTGAAAGTGATGCTTCGTCGGCCGATTCAATTGATCCGGTCACAAATGTGGACACTGAAAATGATGCAGCACCAATTGAGAATCCATCAACGAACGAATCGGAAGAAAATAACGAAACCGACAATGGATCTCCGAACGATTTCATTGAATAAATTAAATTTATAACTAATCTGTTTGAAATAAAATGAATGTTTTTGATGAAAAATTTGGATAAATATTTTTACTTCACACGAAACGTAGATTACATTATGAACATTGATTGTGTTAAATTGTTGGGCAACTATTTGAAAAAAAAAAATTGACTTATACTTAAACTCTAGTCAGTTGTTTGTTGAGTTTATAGCTAGATGGTTGAAAGTACGTAAATAGAATCTCAATGACCTTATCTCAGAAACACGGTTATCATCGAAATGTTCAACTTCCATATACAAAATGCACTTGGAAACATTATTCAATGCATGTACAGTGCTATGCAAAGTAGATGGAATATTCCAATGAGCTTATCGAATGCAAAATTTAAAAGTGTTGTTTCGTGTTTCTTGTGGTTCTTGTGGTTTGGCCTAACGGTACGATAGATGCAGCCGTATATTGCTGTTATTTTTTTCTTCAACAAAACGAACGAAAAACACCATTTTCTATGCAAATAGCCAGTCAGTCGTTCGCATGAGATTCAGTCGATTTAGTCATTTTGTTGATGTTAAACGAAACAACCAAACAACATTCTTCTTCAACAAGAGCTCTGTTTATTCGCATCCGGAACCCAACAAAACCTGCTTGGGCCGCATAACTGTACATTTATTATTCTTTCTTTGTTTATTCCGTCATTTTACCTTTCTCCTTTCTCCCATTAGATTCATATGCGAATATATATACTTTAAAAAAAAATAGCATTCTCAATTCTCAAAACCTGTGATATGATATGATATGTGAACAGTGCACACGAATTGGTTCTTATTCGAATCTTTCTTTTGAGCATATTCAGTTGTTGTGCGATTGAGTTCGGAACAAGTTCATTTGTTTTTCTGTTTCTCTGCAAGTTTATGCAAAGAAAGTTTGTGCAATTGCAATGTGCAAGTTTAATCAGAATTTGTTTTTGGTGACGTTACTATGGTGTATGGCTTGGCTATTGGCTACTCGAGCATCGCCCATTGATTATTTATTGTTAGACGATTTGGCTGACGATCAATCAATGAATAACCGAAATGATTTCGATATGCGATTCGATCAAAGGCAAAATGGAACGGAAAATTTTCGAGTACGGGTTGATGGTGTTCTCATTGCATTCCCATCGGCAGCTTCCAGTAGTGCTGGAAGTATTGCAAGCAGCGTAGCTGCAAATTATTTATTGGAATTAGCTGCAGCAGTCGAAGACGATGACAACGACAATGATACTAACAATTATTTCAATTTACTTAAGAATTCAAATGAGGCCAGTGCTTCGGAAACGTCCAACACGGGTGAAAACAAAAATACTGAATTTTCGGTCACAAATGAGAAACTAACAACACCAACAAAAGACGCTGAAACGAAGAATGTCATCGTTGTTATGGAAAACGATGAGAAAAAGTCAGAAAGTAACAGCGATTTGAAAGAACAATCGTTTGCGTTAGATCATGAACAAGTCAAATTAGTTGATGTTCCGGTCGTTCCGGTGATTCCAGTCAAGAAAATCCAATCGCGCAGAAGAAATAAGTAATAAAATGGCATTATCGGTCAAAATGTTCAAATATAACAATAAAAAAAATTTCTTTTTAATTCTGTAGGCACAAACTTCGTCTCGGTGGACTCATCGATTTTTTGGAGCGTCTTAAAGATCGGGCCTGATCGGACATCTCATTCAGATGCCAATCACAACAATATACATTTATATGCTCAATATATTTTTATCTTTTTTATAAAACTTATAAAGAATAATGAATAATGAATAATCCATACAGACTTAATGCTGCTAATCTTATATTTTATTTGAAATAGAAATTAATAAACAAATGAAAAACGAAACTTAAAAATGCATTTATCCATTATTATTATGGATTATGGGTCTAAATTTGTTGGCGTTACGATGAATTTTTTTAGACTCTTTTCTGGAAATATTCTCCAAAATTGGCTGCCCATTTTGGCTGTGTGAATCCGAGTCCAAAATATTTGCTGCCGTCAAGAGTGTTACTTGTGTTTACAATTTTCGGTATTTTTATCTGATTGGAATGGACATTTGTTCTTGGTATAGAATCATATATAATTGTAGGCGGAAAAGGTAATGGAAAACGACAGTTGTCGTCATTCAGCCCGTTAAATGGATTCGAAATTCGATATTTAAATTGATTCAACATCATCGTGTTATATGTATATTACAAGCATTACGCAGATGGAATTGCTTCGATTTGGGCAGTCATCGGAAACCATGTATTTATATAAGACGAATTATAAACTCTTTCGTCATTTTCGAAATCAGATATTTCTTCGGCAAATCATCGTTGTTAAATGCTCCTCTGAGTCCTCTTCATCAGCGTTGATGTTTGTTCGGTTAAAATTACGAGCTATTTTTATATCATATTTCCGATAATTGCGTTTGGATGCGTATCGTTATTCGTGCCCCTTTTTTTATCTAATTAAAATGATAATTGTAACAAGTATACATATACAGAATTCAATCGAACTGAATTCATGAAAAATGCACCGCCAGTCGTATCAAACTAGCAGTTGATGTCAAAATTTTCTTCGCAACATTTTCAGAGAATTTTTTTTTTTTAAATCGATCTGGATCGATGCCAAACCATTTTAAATGCTAAAAAATGCATCCCTCATCAATTTGGAGGCAAAAAAAAGAAAAAAAAAATCGGAATGTAATTTGGGTCACACATTCCAGTGTCAACGTTTTATTCCCAGATTTCATTTCAAACGACTAATGAATGAATGGAAGTTGGAATGAATCATTGAGTCCTTGATGAGAATGGTGATGTTTGAATGATTGAGATGAATTCAACTTAGGCGTGAACTGTATAAATATGACCATGTACGTTGTTATGCCAGCAACCATCTGTGAATAAAATTTCAATCTAAGACTTTTGAAAAAAAAAAAAAATTAATAAAAAATATCACAAAAGTAACAAACTGTTCGGAGGAGAGAAAAGTTCAATTGAAAGACGCCAGCAGCTGAAAACTGGAACCGCTCGTGTATCATTTGTAATGAAAAGTTCTCTAACTAAAATGAAAGCGATTGATTGAATTGATTCTTTGCAATTTTCGGAAGAAAATATTCAGTTTTGTTCTTGAATAGATAATAATTATAATAATTACCACCATATCAAATGTCTTTTCATGGTCAACACTCTTCACTTCAAGATTGGTCAATGAGAAAGCCAACAGATTTACCTGAAAATGGGCGTGTCACAATCAATTTTTCTTCCCCAAATCAATTTTCGAATGAGTTTCAATTGAATTTACCTCTTTAATGCATCGTTCGCAGGATGAAAACAAAATAACAATGATTGAAATGGTCGGCAGGATTCCAAGTGCAATTTCTTGAGAAAAATTTTTTGAAAAAAAAAATTACATTTTGATTAGATGCACATATTCATGCGTAATTTCCTTACCCAACAAATAATCCAATTCTTCGCGATGTAATTTGAGATATATCCAAAATAAATGCGAAAGCAAATGAACGAAATTCTCAAAAATATTCATCAATAGCGAGAAACCAAAAATTTTATTAATTAAATAGGTCATTTGAAAGATTGATGTGAATATGCATTTTGATAAATTTAAATCTTGCATTATTTTCAAACTGTTGATCCTGAATTCGTATTTGCCTTGTTGTCTGGCAATCAGTTCCTTGCTTTCCAACGCGAAAATGAAATCTTGAATTTTAATTCGGATCATTTTGACATAAGTAAACACCATACTGGTATAGAAACGATGTTGTAGGCATCGCAGTCGCGTATACATTGTTGGAAATATTATGGAAAAACAACTAAAAAACCAATTTGAATTGTTACGTATTCGGTATAAAGTCCATAAATTTAAACTCCATGAAAATAGTTGCAGAAAAATCAACAATTTTGAATACTCTTCGACGAAAGCAAATTTTTCAGCACTAAACAATTCATCCGAACATAAGATCACTAGATTTTTTTCGATATTTTGTTTAATGATTGCAAATCGAATAAAATATCGATGGGTAAATTGGGATTCAATTAAAATTACCAAACATGTTGATGAAATCAAAAACAAATAAATCCAAACACCAAAATTATTATTAAACGTATTGAAACAAAATATTCGGACGAGAGCTATTATCAAAAAGTAGACAATAGTTAGCGCAATGATGGCACATGAGGTGAATCTGATTGGATTTGATAATTTCAATGAATCTAATTGGATGGTTTTTCGATATAATTGTACCGGGCATGCGGTGATAATTAAAAAAATTTAAAAATGTAATATTCGGTGGTTTTTGCCCATTGTTTCTTTGCGGCTATTGAGCGCTTTCGCATGAACATCGTTAATTCGGAAACGATAAGTGTTGACTGCTTTCAATGGATTTATTATTCTTCTTTTCATATCGCCCTTTCAATGTACCTGGAATTTAAGAGACCATCAGCGATTAGATGATTACACTGTATACCGTTGAATGGCAATTAAGTACAATCAGGTGAATGCGATTTGATTTATTGATGATTTATACATATGTTGGCAATCGATCAATTAATCTTTTGCCAATAAGTATTTTGAGCTAATGATTCGAATGGACAGTTAAAGGTTGGAATCTTCAAAATGAATTCATCAATTATTATGTACCGAATAAAATCCTTTTTTCAATTCCAACGATATCGATCGATGGCAGGTTATGATTTATCACCTTTCCCATTTATTTTTTCGTGGCTGTGACAGATATTCATGCACTGTTCAGTGCTTCATTCTTTCTTCTTTTTTTTCAAAGGCAATACTTTACCATTGTCCAGCACCGCTAATGCACAACGTTGAGGTCAGGCAATTTATTACCAGAAAAAAAACCTAAAACCATTTTTTTGTATGGAACAAAGCAAATAATCAATCAAATTTAAGGATATAAAAACGCATTTGAATATTTGCTATTTTTCATTGATCAAAAATGATAATGTTGAACAATTCTAACTAAGCTAAGCAAGACGATTGTATTATCTACATGTGCCCGATATACGGTGATGGACTTTTTCGATTTGAATTATCATATTTTTGACGAAGTTTATTTCACTTCTTTCGTATGATTCGATGCGGGTGCTTCATCTATTTCCTATTAATCATTATTTTTTTCTGTTCCTGTTGTTGGTATTCATCGGATAGAGAGTTGCAAGTGCTACGTATATGTTTGCTTCAGTTTCACTTTGACCACCTGTTTACTAGAAAACAGGCGTTAGTTTTTTGATTTTTTCCATTAAAATGCTTGCGTTGGAATCCAGCCTCGACATTATATGTTATTATTTTCAATTTTGTGGAATTTGTCATTTTGTGCCGAGTCTTCGGTCCATGCCGAAATCAAAACAAAATATTTGCATCGGTTTGGCTTGTGTTCATCTCATTTTGTTTTTCAATTTTGTGGAATTTGTCATTTTGTGCCGAGTCTTCGGTCCATGCCGAAATCAAAACGAAATATTTGCATCGGTTTGGCTTGTGTTCATCTCATTTTGTTAACATCCATTTCATCGGCAACCATTTATCTTGCGAACGATATTTTTTTGAGAGTTGATTCCGTTACATATTCAACGGATATTCTTCATTTTTTTTTGCCGGTATTGAGCCAATATGTGGCAATAATCGAATCGATTAAAACACGCCAAATTAGACACAAATTTTGGAAACGAATGATTTTAATTGACAAAATACTTTTGCAAACACCATCCGAACATATTGTTCGACGATCGAATCAATTTTTGCTGAAAGGGTTTTTATTGCAATTCACAACAACACTTATTGAATTGTTGATTTTTTTTAATGTTGACGGTTTTCGGTACAGGCATATTGCCATCACAATATACACATATTTTATGAATCGATCGCAAGTATTGTTTTGTATTTTGTTTGTCGATATGTTGAGATGTCGTTTGGATATGCTGATATGGCGATTGGAACGCATGAGATTCAATCTTGAATCAACCAACGTATTGAAAATGAGACGATATAAAAAAGCTTTTGGCATGATATGGCTCAGTTTGGAGGATTTAAATCAATCGAGCGGTTTGTTTTATGGTTTGAAGTTTATTTTGAAGACAACAATCGAATATTTATTTTTTTTTTGCGATTTTCTTTTCAGGATGGTCACTTCTTTTGATTGTGATTTCACTGAGCGTTACGATAGTAACGGATTTTTACCGAGGAATATTTTCACTTTATTTTCCATCGACATTTATGAAAATCGAAAGATTCCTAAGTTGCATACCGCCTGTGGTTACTATTTTCTCACTTTTTCATGCGGTTGAATGTCTTCGGTTCAGTGTAA
>GL501408.1:506986-525312 GCA_000149185.1 Mayetiola destructor
ACGTTTAATTCATTCGAACTTTTATACGTTACGTATAGTATCGGGAATCTCGATGGTGCAGAAACAGAGACAACCCGAATTTCTGACAGCCAAGGTTTTAGATCGTGGCCAATCGATGAAAGAGGAGTGTTCGCAAACAAACGATTTCATAGGACAAACTATTGGGTCTGGTGATTTTAATCAGGCACTTTACAGTAGGCCTACATCTACGGCTGAAAAGAGTATTTTCATTTCTGAAAATAGTAATGAATTTAATGTATCGCATGAAAATGGTAACAACATACCTGTCAAAAGAGATGATGATAATGATTGCTATATCGACAACTCACAGCCGTCGAATGAAATCAAAATCATAGCCGACGATGAAAGTGGCGACGATTTTCATTTCATTGATGACATACATGATGAAAATTGGCAGTTTTCAAATGCAGAAAACGAGTAAGTCTGCCCAATTGAGCATTCGTCGACAAAAAAAAACAAACAAACTGCACCATGATCAAATTCTAAACCTTTTTCTGCAGGAACGATGATGATAATAATTCAAAATTGCATAGTTCAAGCAATGTTAATAGCAAGGTTGTACCCGAAGAACTTGAAAATGATGGCAGTGAATTATTTTTCGGTTCCAATGGTGATAACACCGAAACCGCGAGTACTCACTATCTTAAAGTGGAACCTATAATTGATGTTGTTACTGACGATACAGAAACCTTCAGGTACTATATTTTGTTTTTTATAACTCTACATTCTTGTATCGCAAATTACAAACCATCAATTTGATTTTTTTTATTTCATTATTTTACAAGGACTAACAGTCCAGTGAAGAAGAAAACCAAAAATCATGGTGATACGCATTCTTCTGTCCAGACAGGGAATTCATACATATGTGACATATGCGCGAAGCAATTTTTTATCAAAAAATCATTGTCGATGCATTTTGCGATGGTCCACCGACCAAGAAAAGAATTTAATTGCATTTATTGTACCAAAATCTATTATAATCAAAAGCTATTAGACCGACATATTATACTGCATGGTAAGTAGTAACTTTGAATGAATTTTTTTGTTCGTTTTCATTTCAATCTTCTTTTTTCTTAAGGCAAAGACGGTAAACTCATTCACAAATGCCCCTGTTGTCGGAATTACTATGCCAGCGAAGCTGAAATGAAAACACATGCAAGAGCAGAACATGAAGATCGATTAAAATGTTTCATATGCAACAAATTCTATAAAAATTTAGACAGTATAGATGCTCATTTACGTGCTATGCATAGCGATCGACTAAAGAAATCAAGCAAACCAAAGGAAACATTCATTTGTGTGACATGCGGTAAAAATTATTATTCGATAAGAGCACTGGCTGATCATGAACAGAGTGACTGTGGAAAGCGTCCAATATATAAATGTGAACACTGCCAGAAGGCCTACCATAGTCTTGGATCATTGAAGACACATCAATTGATTCATTCGGGCGATCTACCATTTGCTTGCAGGTATTTTAAATTCGAAATTTAAATTCTATTTTAATTCGGAAAAATGTTTCTATTTTTATTTATTGTTTGCTAGTTTTTGTGGAAAGCAATTCAGAACATTGGGACAAGTAAAAGTTCACGAACGCTGTCACACAAAGGAAAAGCCATTTCGCTGTCCCACAAAAGACTGTTCAAAATCGTTTGGCCATAGAGCCAGTTTAGTTACACACATGTCTTTGCAGTGAGTTTATTTACATATTATTCTTGGTGTTTTTTTCCTTTTCCAATGAAATTAGTATTCATATATTTATTGTGTGCGTTTACAGTACGGGATTGAAGCGATTCATGTGTCAATGTTGCAGTAGCCGATTTTCATGCATTTCAAATTTGAAAGCCCATCGTAGAACGCATCACGACACCTGCGGACAAGTTCCACTTATCACAAAAGCTCAATATGGATACAGTTTAGCCGATGTGCAGTGATTCGATTCGCTTCGAATATTATTATTATTGTTATTATTATTATTTATCATCGAACCGAAAATCATTAATTACATGTACTTTGTACGGAGACTTGAGTTTACTCGTCCCATCACGGGATCGGTAAGAGGCCTGGTTTTTTCACTATTTTGGTGAATTCCCATTCAATTAATGGCAAAAAAGTGATGAAAATGTTTTTAATTCCAAGACAAAATCTTTTATTGAAAAGAAAAAACAAAACATACGAACAAACATTAACTGGCAAATTTTTATTTAAATAAAGATAAGATAACCGGAGAATCATATTTTAATGTTAAACAATTTCATTATGACATAATATCTAATGTCAAACCAATTCTCAACTCATTCATAATTGCTTAGCACGCCATCTTTTATACAATGACAATACTCAAAGTGTTTTGCAATGAAACGGACTTAAAGAATTTGTTTGAAAAAATGAAGTTCAATTTAAATCAATTAATGTTTAAAACAAAATGAGAATAGTTAATGTTTTTTTTTAATTGCGTGTGTATGCTTTTATGAGAGAAATTTTTTTTTATTTAATTTTTATGATATAAATGAATTATTATGGTCGCCAACGTTTTATGATTGTTAAAATCTCCGTAGTTTTTGAAATTGCCGTGATTGCAGACATCGTTGATTTGAAACATTCAGTCGCCATTTTGCTTATCGCTCTCTCTCTCTCAATCGGTTCCATATTTTCAGACGAAAACATTCAAACTTACTTAATTCCTTGTTTTAAGATTGATAAATCGGATTAATTTTGAGTGATATTAAGATGACGTCAGCCCGAAAACTGCTTGATAAGACTACTGCAAATTTCGTGAAGGAATGTGACGACCTTATCGAGTAAAAGGATTTATTTTTATTTATTTGTATCCAGTATTTTTATATCGAAATGTGATTTCAGTGGACTGTTCGGGGGTCTCGCATCATATGAACATCGTGCTAGAGAAGGTGACCTTATGATCAATGTGATCGAGCATTTTATGTCAAAGTTGGAAATAAAAATGTAAGTGGAATTAAAAAAGCCACAACAATCAGTGGATTCGTTGAGTGCTTTATTGTACGTTTTCGCATGTCATTTAAAACGTGATAATAACCCGTGGCTGATGCACACTGCGTACAGCATTTGGCCAATATTTTTGTGTTGTTCGCTGTTTTTTGTACCATTTGTGCGGCATCATGACCTTTTCGTAGAAATTTCAGCTCTTTTCCATCATCGATGCCCAAAAATAGATTTGCAATTATTTGGTCCGGTAAATCGTTGCATTTAAATCTCTCTTTCAATCACAATATTTTAATATATTGATAATTCATTAAATTTTATTCGACTTTTATGAGATCTCAAATATCATATTTCAAATATATTCATATTTCAGCTCAACTGGGCAGAAAAACATCAACAACAAATGTTTTGAAGATACAGCGATAGACCAAGAATCAACAATCAGTTCTAGCGAAAGCGAAGCTTCACCACCCAAAAAGAAAATTGCATTGTCACCGCATGAGGAGCTCAAACACAAAATGAAAAATATCATGGAATTTTATTCTTCCACTGAACAGTTAGTCAAATTATTTTATTTTGATTATTTAGTTTTCCATTTTTCAATGTATTGAGAAAAAAATTTCAGAAAATCTTTTCTCTCTGGCAATCTCAAATATGCTAAACGTTTGATGGGCAACCTCAAATATCTGAAAATGAAGATGGGAAATTTGATGTGAGTAAAAATAAATTTAAAATCTCAATTGGTGGCTTCCAAATTTATTCACATTCATTTTAAATTTCAGAGAAGCTATAAAAATATTGTTGGCAAAAGAAAAAGGAAAAACATCCGCAAATGCAGTTGGTGAGAATTGAAAGTTGACCAGATTTCAATTATTTATTATTAGGATCATCGAACCGAAAATCATTTATTATCACACTATAAGCTACTAAAAATAATAAATTGAAAACTAGTGAAGTTTCAATCTTTTGATTTCATCCATTTTAAAGTCGACACGCAAAGCGAGTATGGCACGAACTTCGCTTGTAGTCAATCGCCAGTTTGTCGTTGTCGTTGTTTGGTCTTCTCGTTCGTTTGGATTCCAATAATCATGCACCTCAGACAACTGTAAAATTGATGGTACGTCACTGATTATATATGTATGTGTGACACGCTGGTACATGCAAATGTGATACATACCTTTTCCAAGTTTAAAAGTGTCGCTATCTGCGTCAATCGAACCATCTTATCTCGTATGGACCATGATGTGGCAGCCGTTAAAAATGATGACAATGCTCTCATTTCTTGATCCAAAACAAGTCCACCGAGACGATTGAATGTGGATTTTTTGATGGCCCGTTCTAGGCGTACGGTTGTATCCGTAGCCACAACACTGACCAATGCATCATAGTTACGAGCATTCATTACATCTTCGAATGATTTCAGCAAATTACTCAATTGATGTATGAGCGACTGTACAAATGTTTCTCCAGCCTCATAATTAGCCATTTCCTCGTCGCTCATATTATGATTCAAGGAAATGAATTGATCGATCCATGTATGTAATCTGGGTTTGATGGCCGTCGAACGAAGTTGCTGTAAACCAAAATCAACAACAGCCTTCAATGTATCCCGAACCGATTTCATTCCACTCAAGCAACTATCAACGATTCCACTCTCTTTTTGGGTGATTCGTGGAAATGAACTCTTGATCTCGTCGCTAATACTGTTGGCCAACGTTTCAATGAATTCAGTCGACTGAATTCAGTCCAATGGGGCAAGAAAAAAGATACCAAATAAATTGTTTTATCCAATACATAATAGAAATACATATATGAGTGGACTGTGTGACATACCATATCGGCATTGTTGAGTTGAACAATAAAATTTGCTTTGGCATGTTCGTTATCGTTTGCAGTTTGTAATTTACCTTGCTGAATTGATGTTTGGAATGCATTGTACGCATGAGCCAAATCAATATATCCCGATGGATATCCGGCTTTTAATGGTGATTTCAGAGCCGCAACAAAATCTTGCTCCAATGATGTGGCAGCATTATTGATGACCGCACAAATTCCATCAATTGATTGTGTTTCGATTGAACGGCTGTCGTTGGGAAAAAATTTTTCTTCATAAATACAATCGTCATGACACTAACATTATCCCAATTATTATTTACCGAATCGATTTTCGCATAATGAAAAATACATCATCGACGATGCTAGAGCACTTTTGTCCCGGTTCGAATGCATCAAGGGCAATGGCTTTCAGAATGCTCTCCTCCATGAAATATCTCTCGAATAGTGAATATATTCCCAAGAGCTCTTGCATCTGTACACTAAGGCTTGCTTTGTCAACGATTTCATCAAATTTCTTCAAATTTTTTTCGCCGATATCCTGTTGAGATGACGCATCATCCGATGAATTCTCAACATCGTTCTGAAATTTAAACAAGATAAAATCACAAAATCAGTTCAGTATCGGTTACGGGCAGCATTATTTGAAAAAAAAAAATGAAAAACGGTCCTCACCATTATTCTACGTCGCATAAATCGGATATAAAGTTCGGCACGTGCATGCATAACAGTGATTTCACTCAACAGCCCATCAATTTCTTTGGGATTCAATTTTTCAACGGAACCACCAGACGGTTTTCGAAAATGTCCCAGACTTGGCTGTCCGGTGGATTTTTGAATGTCGATAATTTGTTGTTTCCGGCGTTGAATTTGTCGTGTCTTTGTGAATTCTGTCATCAATCTTTTAACCTCACGATCGCATTCTGTTTGTAGAATTTCAAATAAACCTATCAAATATCCATGGCCATAGCAACTCTCAATAATTGGCTGATTGATCTCAACAACTCGAGCAAAATTCTCAAACAATATGGTCAGCGCGTCAGCAAAGGCCAATGCAAATCGATTCTCTGCTTTGGCTACATCCAGCGATGTACGTAATTCACGTTGTGATTTAGTGTCCAATTTTTTGCAAATATAATTGGCAAATTTAACAATGCCCTCCCTCTGCATGCCAAGCAATGGAAAAATTTTGAAAAATCGTTCAACCGAAGCCAAATCATCTTTGGCAACGGCCTCATCAAATTTCTGATCGATGATTCGTCGTAATTCAGTTGTTGCTTCGGTTAATGTATTAAACGCTTGATGAACTGACGTTATTGAACCAGACACATCGTTAGCTGTTCGCTGCAAAATTGTTTCATCCATTGACAAAAATCGATTAATGTGATTCGCACCTTTTTCGAAATCTTCCGATTTAATGGCTGCAATCACTCCATGCGAACAAACTTGTAAATCAATCAGATCATGAACACGCTGTTGACATTCCGATACCCGTTTCTGAAGAATGTGGATTTTATCGATTGAATTTATGGAGAAAAAATAAGCTTCGTTTAACAGCTACCAGAAAGCACTTACCCTCGCTTCATCCAATCGCCGAACCTTAACACTAACATTTTCGGCCAATGTTGAAGTGTTATTTATCATTACGTTTACTGTTTTAGCCTCATTGTTGGCCACATTAAGACCGCTAAGTGATCGGCTTATGCTAGTCATTTGACGTTCAATTTTATTTTGCTGACCCAGCAAATTCACCAATCGATTGTTTATATCCATCTAAAGAAAAAGAAAAAAACCTGTTGGATCCGTCGCTACTTTCAAGAATTTTTTATTTATTTGTTTTTGAATTACGTTCAAACTGTGGATTTTTTCACGGACAGCATCAACTCCATCATCGGTTGACAAATCAACATTCTCATACAACAATTCGTCTAAATTCATTTTTAATTTTTTTCGGTTTCTTGTAAAGCTTAACTAATTGATGAATTAATTTATTTATTGGTCGTGCTGAGAAAAATGACACGCATAGTGATACGTCAAAACCGAGCCAAAAACGCAGCAAATATGTCAACAAAACGTCAGCTCATTTTCGTTTTGCTACACAATACCATGTCTATGCATAAAATGCACGCTGAAAAACAGTTACGTTGTATCAGCAAAAACTGTTAATAAAACAAATGAACAAACCAAAGCAGAATACAACAAAACACATGTCATTGAAATTTGATACCGTTTAAAAACGACCATTTTTATTGAATAAGCTCATTGTCATACGTTTAACAAATTTTTCAGTTTTCTCTTTCTTATGTCCGATCATTATAATTATGAACGATTCTCATCGTTTCGAAATATATTCAATTTTCTTTTACTTTTTCTAGTTATAAACGTTTAACTGAGGCCTTTTTTTGTTCATTTCTTTCTTTGAATGTCTTAATTTTTTTTTTATTGAAATCTGCAATTCATTTGCCGAATATTGATGTTTGATTAATAATGTTGTTGATGCTTGGATTGTTGATGGTGAAAATGAGACAATTTAATTTTGCTCTCGATCCAATGCGCTGAAACGTTTTCGTTCTTCATCGCGGAACTGACGACGTTCGGATTTTGTCGATAAACCGGCACTTCGAAGTACTTTTCTTTGTTCTGCGTTCTGCTTTGGATCGTATGTGCCACAATCAAACTAAATGACAAATTCATACCAAATTATTCAAATCTTTCTTAAGAAAAACAAAAAAACAAATGACTATACGAAAATCAAAATTAAAGGATGCCCTTCCATAAAACATACATGGTCCCAATTTTCTTCAGAAGCAAGTTCTTGTTTCTTTGGCATGGCCGGCTTTGGTGGTGGGGCCACTGTATTACGAGCACCGCTGTTGACATCGTAAATATGAAGATCAAATACAGCACGGCTTGGACATTTTGAAACATGATTCTACATTGAGACATTAGAATAAAAAACCATTTGAATTAAAGTCACACAAACACACAAAATGCGACGATAATTGAAACTTACATCCAAATCGTTCTTTTGAACATGATGTGTTTGATCAAATGGACAAATTTCCATTTGAATTTCTGGATGAGCTCGTTTGCATTTAATCAAATGCGTTTGAAAACGATGTTTCAAAATGATGTGCGATTTTTCGTACGGACATTGGACCGTTTCTTCATAACCAGGCAATCGAATGCTCATTTTGATTTGACGAATGATATTTTTTTGCTGTCTGTAGAAAATGAAAAGAAAAAAAATTACGAATGAATAAATGAGGTCGCAGTCAATTGTTGAATTGAACTATGATTTTTTTTGTTGTTGTTGTTGCCGGAAACTTGTTCGAAAAAATATTCAGAAAAACAATGTATGAAAATAAACAATGTAGAAATGAATATTCAATATTTCGATCAAATTGTTTATTGTATGGATTCAAATGAGTAAAAGAAGATGTTCAAATGAAGAAAAAGAAAAAATATTTGCACGAAATGCAATATTACTTACAACGTTGCAGCACAATCAACGACTAAACTCTTTCTGAAGCTAACAAAAGAATTTCACAACTCGTTGACAGATCACGTTTGATATGCAATTATCCCTATTGGAAAAAAAACAACCTACAACACCGAACACCGTTTTCAAACGAGTTTATCTTTCTGAACATAGCACATGCAATTCTTCAAATGCAAATGAATCATTTAAAGCACCAATTTCCATGTAAAAAATTCTCATTTCTCAAATGGTTTCTCCTGAATTGAAACAATCGATTTGATAAAGATGTATCATTTATTTGTTTATGTTTGAAATTTATAGATTTATCAATTGCCAAAAATCATCTGAAGTGTAATTTGTTTTTGATTTTAGCTTTTATCGGTCAGCTTGACGGTTCGCTGCATTGCCAGCACCGTTGTTGATATCGTAAACATGAAGATCAAATACAGCACGGCTTGGACAATTCGAAACATGATTCTAAATTGAGACATTATAACGGAAATCATTTGAATAAAAATCACATAATACCAAATGTCGCGATTTTACACTGAAATTAAAATAAAAACTTACGTCCAAATCGTTTATGTGAACATGATGTGTTTGGTCAAATGGACAAATTTCCAGTTTGATTTGTGGATGAGCTCGTTTGCATTTAATCAAATGCGCTTGAAAACGATGTTTCAAAATAATGTGCGATTTTTCGTACGGACATTGTACCGTTTCTTCATAACCAGGCAATCGAATGCTCATTTTGATTTGACGAATGATATTCTTTTTTTCTGTCAGTAGAAAATGAAATTTATTTTACATGTGAATAGATGTGATCGCAAACAATGGTAAAATTGAACTCTGATTTTTTTTAGATCATAACACACATAGAAATGGAATATAACTTACAACGTTGCACCACAATCAACGACTAAACTCTTTCTGAAACTGTAAAGTGCATTTCACAGCTCGTTGACAGATTACTTTCGATATGGAATCATCCCTATTGAAAAAAACTAGAAAACTCTTAAAAAATATTCTCCTTCAATCAATTGAACAATGAAAACATTTCATAGTTCGAGTATGGATTTATTTTTATTTTTGTTTTTTAAAAAAATATTCTTAAGAATACAATGGGCGCCAAAAGATCAATTCACTTAAGGCGATACATACGAAAATGAAAACATATTTTTATCAAGAATTGTAATAGCTGGACGTGGGCACAGGAATATCCTCAGAAACAGCGATTCGATTGCTGGAAGACGGTTCACCATTCAAACTGGATGGTGAAAATGTCGTCGAATTATTATCAATTAAATGTGATAAATTTTTAATATCTGCAATCGATTTTTGACTCCATGACATTCCTTCGCTTGATGCCAGCGACATTGATAATGGTGATGCATGATCTAATGATCCGACTGTGTCTGAAATCGAACATAAATTTCATATGAAAATTTGTTGTTTTTTTTTTTCAAATATTAAATAAAAGCTCAAATGTCGAAATTCACCTGATTTGTCTGGTTCCGAATTGGCGTTGGCCTTGTGTCTTGATTCGAAAAGTGATTCCTCCATTCGTAGAATGATTGCCTTTTGGGCTGAGTACTTGGCTTCGACTGCTTTTAATTTTTCTTCATAGGCTTCTTTAACAACTTGTACGCAACGTTTTTGATCCGAAACAAGATTTTTTTCGCGTAGCAATTGCGATTCTAAAATTTGATTTCGTTCTTTGGCTGCATCCAATTGTGCAGTTTTTGTTCCTAATTCAATTTTTAAATCTTTAATTTCGTTTTGATAGGCAATTTTTATGTTATTTGTTTCGGCTTCTTTGGCCTGCAAATTAGATAATTCAATCAATTTTTCACTGCATTTCAGCTTCATTTCACCCATCAACACTTCACGCGATTGTAATCGTTGAAGTTCCTCTTTGTACTTTAGGCCAATGTCAGCTTGATATTGACATTGTCGTAATAAATTTTTTAAATCGAATATTTCGGCTTGAGATGCCTTCAAATCATTATCCCTTTGTTTTTTCTCTTCACTTTCTTCGGCTAATCGTCGATCCAATGATTCAATGCTTTGTTGAAGTTTTTTATTTGTGTCGAGTTGTATTTGAATATCTTCACGTAATTTTTTTGATTCGGTAATCAGTTCATTTTCACGCAAATTTTGTGCCATTTTCGATTTATTATAATTTTCCAATAGCATTTGATGATCTTTGGACAGTTTTTCCACTTGAAATTTCAATTTTGCATTGTCCATTTTATAGGTTTCGCTGTCACGGCTTTTGCCCAACAATCGACGATTACGTTCGGCATACACTTCGCGTCGATAACGTTCATATTGAAGTTGCAAATAGAGCAATTGTAATTCAACTTCTGTTCGGGTATTTGGTTCATATGTTGTTTGTCGTTGCAATGAAGTTTCCACTATTTTCTCCAATAAACCATGAGATGCTATCGGTAATGTAATGTCTGTTTGCGTTTCAATGGTACAATTTTTTTTCGAAACTTTGATCTCTTCAACGCCAGCATTAATTTCATTGTTTTTGAGTGCCAAATTTGATGGTTGCTTTCTATTTCGATAATTCAATACTTCGTCACAGATGGATTCACCAAACATCTCTTCAAAACTTTTCATGTCATGATATTTCATTAAATTGGATCGACTTCGTTGGTCTTTTTCATTACATTGGGCGTCAGTCGACACTTTCAATATTTTACGCTTATTTATTTCGGTAACTTCTTCGTCTTCTTTGCAACTAGATTCACTACTGTTGTGTGCATTACTTTGATTAACTGCCAATGGATCTTGAATTTCAATGTGATCGATGTCATCGGTCACAAAACGTTTACCAACAACAAATTGCTCTTGGATTTCATTTCGATCGCTCATCATTCGAAGAATTTTTTCCGAAGTTGCATTCAAACCGATCGCATTGTCCGGATACCGAAAATGATCATCTCGTTTCATTGGTGACGATGGCTGTGATGAATTGCCTCCCAATTTTCGTACAGCACTCGAATTAACCGGATACGGGCGTTGCGGTTTAATATATTCTCTCAACGGTGTAGTTTCCGGAGTGGCTTCAACAGCTGCTTCTGGCGGTGATGTACCAGAATATTGACTACTATTACTATACGATTTCCAATCATCTGAACGCATCTGAATATTATAGCCATGACTCATCATGGTGGGTGTTGGTGTCTGATTCGGAACATTTGTTGGTGGTGGAGTGGCCAAAACGACACTACTCGGCGACCATATATTATCCCATTTATTATGCATACTTTTTGCTCGTGGTCTGGTCTGTATGCTATCTATCGATGATATCGGAGCAAATGTATTCTCGGAACGTTCGATTTTATTCGAAATTGTATTTGGATTTGATAATTGACGAAACCATTGAATGTCATTGGGCTCTTTGTCGTTTGCATTCAATTTCGTTGAATCGTCCAAGGCAAATTTTTCACATTCGTTAACAACATCATGGGGTTCCATTTCTTTCCATCTTGCATTGATTTTTTCCGATTCTTTGTCGGATGTCAATAGCATCGGATGAACTTTGACATTCATTAGGAGTGGTTCAATGACATTTGTATAGGCAATGCTATTCTCTCGAAAATGATCATGTAAATAGGCAATAAAATTACATGGATACATTCCGTATAAACGTTGAAATAGCCGTTCAATTCCATTTTGTAAATAAACTGGCTGATTATCAATTAATGGCGGATGATTTGTTGCTTTCCAATCGGATAATGCAAGAAATATCGAAAATAAATCCTGCAGATATTCAATCATTAATGCTGGAATTATTGGTAATATGATTATAATACAGAATAGACCATGCAATGTATTTTGAATATATCGTTCGGTTCGCACAACTCTCAGCATTTCATGGAATAGCTTATGGCTGCAAATTTTGTATAGCCATGACGGATGCTTTTGAGCAATTAACCAAAACATAGCAAACGCCTGATGACGTTTCGTTGTACCCATATTTATCCATTCCAATAGCTTATCAAATATAAAATTGTCGTGTGGAGCCTGCACTTTTACTAATATTTCGATAATTTTTATTGAATTTTTTGACACATAATAGTCCATCATGCCATTGACCAGCCAATTCTCTTTTGTTTGACTGAATGCTCTTGACAATTCATTCTTTGATTCTTCCACTAATTTTGAGTTATTCGATTCAAGATTTTTGAACAATTCGTCCATTTTTCGTTTGCACTGAATCTAATTATTAGGAATTTTTAGATTTATTGTTTTCCAAGTATTTGGAAATTTATCACGGTTCTTCTTTTTTTTTTTCTATATTTTTAAATTGATTAAAACTAATTCTGTTTATTTATTTTTTTTTCTTTTTTCATGGACTGATCACAAAGAAAGAAATCCTATTTTTCTCATATAGCTCATCTTTTATTTGCAAAATCAATTTACAAAATGGTACCATAAATATGACATTTCCACCGTCAAAGTCAAATTTATGTCAAACGAATACTTTGTTTTTTGTTGTTTATCGATGGAGCACACGTTTATCGTCGTTCCATTTTTATTTATAATTATTTTGAAAGAGAAAAAAAAAACAACGATGAATTCAGACTCGGCAAGAATAAATACAGCCAATTTTTTGATAAATGCCGCTGCATTATTGCCTTCAAACCATCGAACCCACAAACTACTTAAATCGTACTATTTGTAAGTTGTATTCGTTTTAAGATATTTCAATGAGAATTTCGTCAAAACCAAAATTATGTTTTATTTTCAGAACGAAATCGTACAAACTTTCGAAATCAAATATCCAACAGAATCAATCATTTTCAGCAATGAAAATTGCTGTCAAAAATGTTTGTCACACTTTGATGGGAGTAACTTTTCAATGATGATATCGCCGATAAAATTCACAAAGCGAAAAAGTCAACGAATCCGGGAAAAAATTGAAAAAGATGCGAAAAAGGGGCCAAAGATGAAGCTAATGTCACGAAAAATAAATAATATTGTTGTGAGTATAAAAATGGTTACCGCAATTGACTTATTTTATCGAAAAGACGATATTTATTCAGAGCATTTTTATAGAAATTTACCTGTGAACTTTGCGGAAATCAGAGCCGAATCACGCTTTGGAAGAAGAATCAAGCGAATAATGCAGAAATTGAGAAGAAGCCGGCGTCAGAAAACATCTCGGAACAATCAGAATCCAAAGCTATGGAAATTCCAAAGGTTGGAAAAAGCAACTTGATTGCAATTGGACCTATGACCAAAGTAACCAAAGCAAAAGACCAAGTGCGAAAGAAGATTGCATCCGGTTCTGATGCAAAAAAGAATGTAAATGATCCACAAAAAATAGAGAAATCGAATAAAAATCACCACAAAAACAAAACGTTGCTGTTGAGCAATGCCAATAAAAATTCAGCAAAAAAAGGTGCACCATCAACATCGGCAATGAAAAAAAAATTCTCTCTTACAATTGGCTGCCGCATTAAAGACGAAAACAAAAATATCCGACTCAAATTGTAGATTAAAACAAATGTTTAATAGCCAATAAAGGAATGTTTCGTTTGGAAAATGTCCCAAATTGTGAAAAAAAAAAATATGATTGGATAATGATGATATTTGGAAGTAAAATAGGTTCCGAGCATATGAACAGATGATTTTGAACGATTGTCAAATATTAGACATAAAACCCTGGCGCTGTCTATACAAACTAATTTTTGCGCACCATAACCTTATGCTGTCAAACAATGATTTTGTTGTTTTTATGAGGCAGCAAAACGTTTTTACATATTTGCAAGAAAATCTTTCATAAATTTTTTTTTTTCAAATTAATAATGATGGATGAATCACTCGATGAAGATAATCAAAGAGAACAAGAGCCAATGGATACCCATCCGGCTGGTAAAGGCCGCAAACGAAAGAAACAATATTATAAAACGATTCGCCAGCAAATGGAATTCTATTTTGGTGATGCAAATTTATCCAAAGATCGGTTTCTCAACCAAATGATAGCAGCCGATCCATGTAAGTTTCTTTTTCCCTTCTTCGAATTTTTCCTTCTTCGAATATTAAATTAGCATAATTAGCATTTTTTTCACTGTTATATTAAATTCACAGTTGTACCACTAAGTACTTTCATGTCATTCAATAAAATCAAAAATCTGACAAATTCAATTGAGGATCTTCAAAAAGCCATCGATGGATCAGAATTATTGGAATTGTCTGATGACAAACAGAGTATTCGACGCACAACTGAAGTGCAACAAAAGGAAGATATCGATGAATATGTGGTTTATGTGGTAAGTAGTACTCAATTCATAAGATTTATCATAACCATCAGTCAATAGTTTAGTTAAACGTTTGGATTTCTCGATTTTTCTAGGAAGCCTTGCCACCGAATTCGACCCACGAATCGGTGAAAAATCTGTTCAAGCAATTTGGTGATGTCGCTTATGTATCTCTACCGAAATTCAAATCCAGCGGTCGCATCAAAGAGTTTGCTTTTATCGAATTTGCGGATAAAAATAGCGTTGAACAATGTATAAATGCGTTTCGTCAATTTGATGGAGTCATTGCTGATCACAATGATCCAGAAAAATTGAAAAGTGTTACATCATATATTAAAGAGCAGGAAGAATTGGAGGAAAATGCATCGAATGAAAACGAGAATGAAGACGTAAAAATTAAAAGTGAAGATGTTGAAAAGGAGGATGCGACATCAGCTGACACTAAAGTGGAGAAAAGCCGCTGATAATGCTAATTTGAATTCAGCAGAGGAAAGTGATATCGAATCAGTTTCATCACAGCCTTCTGAAACGAAGCGACCTAAGCTTGACGTTGATGCGCCCAGTGAGTCAAAAGATGAAAAAAATCCATCGGAAGAGACAAAGCGTAAAAAGAAACGGTAAATATGCGACTACATTTTTTTACGGTAAAAATTAATTTCTACTTGAATCATTTGAATTATTGCGATTTGTAGGCGAGTGCGTCAACACAAAAAACCAAAATCATCCGATCGAATGAATGTTCCGAATGAAGTACTCGATCACAATCATGGATTCAATAATATCCAGCATCATCATCAAGCTAATAAAGATGAAGCCGTTAATTCAATTCATGTTCTTCGTGTTGCAACCAAGATAGAATGGAAGCGTCTACGAAATAAATATCTTCAATTACAACGCGAAAAATATGCAGAAGTAAAAAAGTTATTGCGAAAACAGAATAAAACCAACAATAACAATAAAAAGATATCAACACTTCCGCCATTGGTGCGTCCAGTTACACTTAAAACCAAACCTCCGCCCAATAAACGAATTTGTACGCGTAACATAAACTTTTATGGAGCGATGGGTGACGATCAAAATCCAGCCATAAATACATACGAATGTAGCATTGTTGATGACAATCGAAATTCGGGCAACAAAACAAAAGTGAAAAAAGAGGAAAAATCACCGCCCAAAGAGACTCAATTCGAATTTCAACCGGGTTTAATTGTTAAAGTAAATTTTGATCAACCATGTGTTGATGTTGCCGATTTTAAGGCTGAAATGAAACAATATGCCTTTGTTCAATATGTTGATATCAAAGAGGGTCAATCAAATGCTTATGTTCGTGTTGATGCATCTCGTTCGGCTCCGATTTTGATTAAGCATTGCGCACCAAATCGCTGCCAAATACTTACCGGTGAAAGTGAATCCGAATATTGGGCCAAAATTGGACGTGATCGACAACAAAAGCTATCCAAATCGGTTAAGATTCCGAGAACACGTGAACGTAAGATGCGCAATTTAATTAAAAACATTGCCGAAATTAATGTCCTGAAAAATGAATCGAAAACAACATCCACTCACATTCGATTCTGTGATTGAAATCAAAAAAATTCACCATTTTCACTAGAACAGAAAAATTTGTTTATTTTTTTTTCTTTTCTCAAATGTAGTCAGTAGGTTAGTAGTCACTTAATTTAGTAAAAATGTACGCCATCGCATCAATCACAAGCAATTGTTCTCAATCCAGTGGAATATGTTTTTCAACGATCTGCAATGTGAAATGCATATGAGTCTCAGTACAAATGTAGATAATAATAAGAATAATAATAAAATATCAATAAAGAAATTTATCAATCCATGAAAATGGAATCACAATTCTCAATCTGAACGAAAGCCAATATTATAATTAGTTGCAAGACTCGTCTAACTGATTCGTTATGGAAATCATGCCGTTATTTGTGTTCAAAATGATGCATGTGATGAAATTAATGGTATATAGCAGTGCTCATCATACCTTTGAACACATATCACGATAAATTGGATCTGTATCCCTGCAACGAAATAATCGATTGAAATTCCATTCTAATTTTGATATGTGCCACATGCCAAACGCGATCCAATGCTTACCAAGGTCCACGATCAGGCAAAGCAATTCCACTACGACGTAATTCTTGAACGCAATCAGTTAGATCGAGTATTGGCAACGGATCAATCTTAGCTTTTGCCACTATACCAACCAAATACTCAACGAAATGTGCCCTTTTTTTAAATTAAAATTCAAAGAGCATCCATTCGACCGAGTATTAGATGGTTGATTGAGAAAAATGAGAAGAAAAAAAACAAATCGAAATCGATTAGAAAATTCAATAAAATTATTTGTACCTTAATTAATTCACGATGAAATATTGAATTGGCGATCGTGATATCTTGACGATAAATATATGGTCGCACTGGTAAACGTCGATTGGAACGTCGTACAACCGTTTCCAAATCCGAAGTCGATAGAATTTCAAGCGTATCAATTCCATGCTCACGAATCAAAAAGCACAAATATTCAATAAAATGATTTCTAAATAAATACGGAACGGATTTTCATCCATTTATATTTTTAAATCGGACAAAATAAACCTATAAATCCTACGGGAGCTTTTACCTACACAAACCGGCACTATTCTCCTCGATATCTCCTTTACAAATCGTATCAATGAAACCACCTGGTGTTTCTCGTTGAATTGGCATCGGGCATAATTTACGATGAGACGCACTGTCTTCGGAGCTTTGAAAGCTTTCTGGCTGTACACCAAAGTCTAACGGTTCCGTATTGAATGGTACATCATGCATCTGAAAAAGAATCCCTTTGCGTAAGAATCTAATCGTGATTTGAATTTTTAGCGCCACCCTTACCCTAAGCAAAGTCTGCAAATCTGACGGTTCTTTGTCTCGTAAATAAAACAAACAATTCCTTGGATGATGTGAATGTAAACCTAATTTCGCACAATAATCCGAAACCTTGCATTTGGCTCCCATTTTAAATGGTTTATTGCAACCATAGCAGAATTCGTATTTGCATTGTGTACAAGTGAAATGCATGCAGCCACCCCTGTGAAAAATCTCTTTCAATCAAATCCATCTCAATGCAGCAACATCGCTTTATTTCTAAATAATAAACAAAAACAAACCTGGCCAATGAATACTTAAACTTGCATTTCGGACAAGATATTCCATGAAGTTGTAGATGATTTGCGACGCCTTGTGCTTGATTTTCCGGGTCATTCAAATCTTTCCATGCGGAAAATTGCTCACAAGAAATTCCTTCGTGTTGCAGCTCCCACTGTATCATAAAACAAAAACGGTTATTGCAAATATATATGGAATTTGGTGGATAAACTTCAAACTTACGGTTTTACGGCATTGGGCACAAGTTATTGAACCACAGTCCGGACAAATAAGTTTCTTTTGCCGAGAACGAGCAAAAAATCCAGATGAACACTGTAATTTTAGGCATAAACTATGTTACTTTTGCTATGTAAATTGATTAATTAACAATAAATATTTTACCTGAATGCACCATTTAAAATTAGGATCCTGCATAAGCGTTCGATCACGCAATTTTCTTTGAAATAATTCATGAACTGTTTCGTCCAAAATTGATTTCAATAAAATGTCCATATTGGAAAAATACTCAAGTGCATCATCTTCGGTTGTTTCACTTGCATTAAGATCGGGTAATTTACAAAATGGACACGTGCAGTCGGTAATACTTCGAT
>GL501408.1:530052-543554 GCA_000149185.1 Mayetiola destructor
TGATAGCTTCCATTATTCATCCATGTTGTTCCAAACGATTGGGGATAAAATCCACCTTGAGGCAAATTCAAACTCATGTTCGATCCGTTCAGATTCTTTCCATTCCATTGTGGCTCCATCATTTGTGGAGCATTCCAAAGTTGCTGTTGACTACAGTTCATACAACTGGGTTGCATATAACCCTATTGATCAATGAATAAACCAAAAATTCCAATGCATTAATTCATAACGCGAAAAAACTCTGGTTCATAACTGTGAGGCGCGTGAAAGCATTAAAAAGAAAACACAAAAAAATCGAACAAAAATTGGATTATTTACATGATACTGATCAGACATATAGCCGAATGGTGCAGCGAATTGCTGCTGAGCGCGCTGCCATTGATTATTATGATTTGGATTGCGTTGGCCAAAACTTAAATCATGAACAGATGAACTGAATGCACGAGATCGTGTATCAGATAATGAACTCTCGTCCTGTGTTGTTTCATCAAAATCATTTTGATTTGAATTGAAACGACCATCGTTGTTAAGCCTGTTCATTGGATTTGCAAAATTCGATAAGCTTCCCGATCTAAGTCGCATGCCAAATGAATCAGATCGGTTCGTTGAATTTCGATTATTATCATTATTAATTTGCTGCTGCGGAATTGTTATCACAAACGAAAAGAAAACAAATGTAAGCAAATTGTTTGCAAATTAAATGGCTGACGAATACAAATAACAATTACCTCGGACGGTAGGAAATTTAACGCATTACAACTACCGTTGCCATTTTTCATTGATTCTTGGTATTCGTGATAGCGTTTTTGCATAATTTCCATTCGATCGCGTGCATTATTCGTGTGAATTTTGATTCTTTCCATGGCCAGTGATGGTAGTTTTGTGGACGTATCTGAATTTGGTGTTTCGGGCCTTGTTTGCAATGTTGATTGGCCTCCAAAACCTGACAGTTGTGAATTTTCTTTTTCTAACGGAGTTTTGCTAGAATTTTTGCTACTCGGTACAATTAATCGCTTAATACTTGAAACTCTTTCGCGCAACGATAGGGCTGGGCTTGGAGGTGCCTGTGGTCGTTGTATTATTGGCTAAAATAATAATTCGAGATAAATTTGGCCATTTCGATGCAATGAATCGCCGTATGAACATTACCATTTCTGGATCGAATTTTCTTGTTGGCATCGGAGTCATTCCAGTTTTCTTACGCCTAGGTGGCGCTACTGGCAATAGTATTTCTCCCTTTGGTGGCAATGGTGGCCTTACATCTGACTGAATCACAATCGTTTTACGAATGTGGGTATTTCGTTTTGGGTGTCGATGAAACATATCATCACATGATGAACAAAACAATTGTTGATTGCATTGGTCACACTTAACTTTTGCTGTCATCGAACCGCATAATTCACATTTCAATGCCTCAAGTGTTTTTCCATCTGTTTTGAATTGGATTGCATAATGAACAATTCGAAAAAAAGCAAAAAAAAACCAAAAACAATAAATAAAATTAAAAAACACACATACTTTGGGCTTTAATGGGTTGTGCATTTGAATATTGTTCATTTGAAAATTCGATCACTTCGTAGTCTGGATCGGGTGCGATTTTTTTCGGTGGCAAAGCCGGCGGTTTATTGAATTTCGTAAAATTGCTACTCATTTTATTTTGAATACTTATGTGACTCTTTTTACGCAGCCAATCATTCGATCGTTGAAAATTTCAGCTATTTCACCGAAAATATACTTTGCTGAACACTTGTAGCTATTTGTTATCTAAAAATAATTGAATGAAATGTAATTATAACAGCTAGTTGAACACATCCAAATACAATATCAAAAAAAATAAAAAGAATTTTTGGCCATTGTCCAAACCGAGAAAATCGATTATTATGTATTTATTTTTGGAAAGCTGTCGTCTGAATCGGTTGGATCTTTTCGGTTGTGGGTAAAGCGCCACTTGACCAAACGCACATTCGTTATAGTGAAATGCGTTCGATTTTGGTAGATCACATCGACATTAGCCATTATCTTGAACTTTGACTCGTCACACACACATCGAATGCATCTAAACAGACAGATCCTATTTTAAGATCAAAGCAGATCAAATATTTAGATCGATGCAGATGTTAGCAAAGCAGAACGTGAATTTTATTTGCTCGAATTTTAGTGCAACAATTGTATTTTTTTATGCGGGGAATAAAAGAGTTCATTGAGCCGGAACCGTATCCATTCATTGAATCAAAGATCCATCGAAACGAACGGAGCGAATAATAATAAATGAAATTGACACACACACACACACACACGGTTTGTTTAAATATTTTCATATGGATTTTGTCATTGTTTTTTTGTGTCGGCTTATTTATTTTTGTACACGACATTTCTGAAAAGCGATTAATTAACACAGCACTGTTTTTGTTCGGCTTTCAACGTCTAAATACTAAAAACGATGACGTATATTGCATTTTCATATAAATCTTAGGAAAATATTTGCGGAAAAGCGAAAATATCAGCAAAATTATACATTTCTATTTATAAAGTGGAACCAAAAACACAGACGGCATTCGAAATGATGCGCCCATGATCAGTTCGCTATGGGTTTAATTTTCACATTTTCATTTAAACAATTATAACGAAAAATAGATGATCAACGTTTTTTTTTTTGATAAATTTTCTAAATCGAAATACTCAATTTAAGCCTGAGCAATCATCCCGAAGGGAATCGATTTTCTCAACACCTTCAAATAATTTGACACAAATCACACAAAATCTTCTTTTAATTAATATGTTTATCTTTAAATAAAATTTGTACCAGATTCACACATTTTATTGAACGATCGCCACCAAAAAAAAAACAAAAACAAATATTCAATTGCACTTTTCTCGTTGAAAATTTAAATTATTTTTAATTTATTGCCTTCAAACTACATGCGTTGAGAAGAGAGAAGAATCGAGTTTAATTTAATCACAAAATGAATCTGAATTACAACGTTCCTCGATTCAAACTGTTGAGTGTCCGAATCGAAAACGATACCAAGGGGCGAAGATTTTGTCATTTTCTGTGCGGTAAGAAATTGTTTCGGAAGTTTTGTTGAAGAAATTGCGCACACTCGTTTTTGCTATAAATAATCAAAGCAACCGGTTCGTCCGATGGTTAACAGACATTTTCTATTTATTTATTTTTCCGCCGATAATGTATTCTACCAGACAGTGCGATAGTTCGAAACTTGCAGTTGCGGTATTAAGCCGGACTATACGGATTATGCTGTGCTATCGAACAGGTAAAATAGCTCTTTTTAGTAGGATGAGCCGATATAAAATAAAATAAATAAAATGAATTGTTTGTTGCAAAGCATTTTGGTATTATTTATTATCATTGTTTTTTTCGATTTAGGTGAATGTAAGTATAGTAGTGTGTTTTTTCTTCCACATTCATTGACAAAATAATTCTGCAATGGAATTTACAAATACTACTTTGATCTGTGAAACTTTTGACTTTTAAATGAAATTATGTTCGAAATTGTTTAGTTTTTTTCTTTCTGAAACATTGATGTGAATAAGTAAATAGTATTATCTTTTTCTCGATGTTATTCCATCGCAGATGAACGGCCAATCATTTTTACATCATTGGTCGGCCCATTCCACGTCCTGGCATCATTGGTGGAGCATCACCGCCGGCTCTTGGACTTTTGATCGTTTCATCAACTGACAGGATTGAACATGTTGCTTCACCAGCAGCTTGCAAAGCATTCAATTTAATAACGGATGGTTCCCACACACATGCTTCAAAATTATCAGCAATATGTTCTTTGCTAATATCAACACCGTACCACGAGTTTCCTATTCACAATAAAATACATTCAATTTGAGATTGATTTTCTTTTGCTTGCTCATCGCTTTCGTTAAATCGGTGAATGTGACTCACCTTGTGCGTGCTTTTGACGCAGTTTGTTTAAAATATTTGTTGCATCGAAACCGGCATTGTCGCACAATTGTCGGGGAATTATTTCCAAGGCCTTTGCAATAGATCCAATCAACAATTGCTCTTTGCCTGCAATTGTACGCGAATAATCGCGTAACATTTTCGATAATTCCATTTCGATGGCACCGCCACCAGCCACAACTGCATCATTTTGAATTGTACGACGAACAATCATGATAGCATCATGCAATGATCGTTCAGTTTCTTCCAAAAATTGTTCGGATCCTCCTCGCAAAATCATTGTGCAAGTCTTGGCATTGATGCAACCTATTTATATTTAATAAATCAACATAATAAATATGACAACAACAATATTTAAAACATTTGGCCAAACTGGAATTCATTTCTATTAAATTATTTTAGATAATACCTTGGAAAAAGTTGAAGCGTTCCCCACCAATTTGTCGCTCTTCAAACAATGCGCATTTACCCAAAACACTTTCATTTAAATCATGAACGGTTGTCATGACGGCACCACCGCAAGCTTTCATTGTTCGTTTCAGATCTTCTTCGGGTACACGTCCGGCACAAAACATATCACGATCAGCGAAATACTGTGTGGCTACATCACCAATTGGCAATTTCGAGAGAACAACATTTGCGCCAGATTCATGGATTTTAGCCAATTTATCGTACAAAATTTGCCATTCAGCATCGACAACTTTTTGATATTCAATGACGTTGTCAACTCGTACCTCGGCATTATCGCGTTCGGCTTTCAATTCCAATTCAATATTAAGCAATGCAATTTTACAATTTTTGTATGTTTTTGGCTGCATTTCGAAACCAGCATACGAGAAGGTCTTTTTAAAGGCAACACCGGCTATCAATTGTGAATCTTCAAGTGCACCACCGCTTACTTTTTTAATGCCGATCATATTCAATGGTAAAAGTTCATCTAATAGTAAAACAGCGTCAACAACCATTTTTGAGAAGAATTCCTTTTGTTGATGGATTAATTTTGAATTTAATGCCGTCGCTGAGCATTTTTCCAACAATTTTCGTTGTTCGTTTTTGTCTTCTTTATTGATTTTTACGGCCAATTCATCGATTTTCTCTTGACACAATTGCAATGCACGGTCGTACGAACTGCATCAACAATCATTTGGCATGCATTTATGTTTGATATTAATTGTGGTTTGCCTTGTGATGTGTCTGTGCCCTCTTTGAGCAAAACGATTTGTGGTTGCTGAAATTCATAAAGAATAAAAAAAGAAAAAGAATATTCTAAATTAATTCACAATCAGAAAGTGAGAACACAAATCATGACTCTATGTAACAAAAAAAAAAATTAATCGAATGTTCGAGATGTTTGTTGGATTGCGTTTGTATTTGTGAACGTATGATTCACTCAAGCATTTGCTATTTGAGGTTAGGTTTTGTGATTCAGCCGAAAATATGCCCGATTCTAATTTGAACCAATTTCGAATCATTGCATACTGATTGATTCATTGAGAATACGATGTGAAACCATTTCAACACAAATTTAGCTCATAACAAAATTAGAAAACTGAAACTATGTTTAAAATGCGAAAATATACTGATTATAAAGCACATGACAAAAAAGACAAAGACCAGAATACACATGTGAACATTTTTCAATAATTTTTCACTAAATATCACAAAAATTTTCGTTCACTCATTGAATTTCATTCGCTGGTTATGGAAAATACTATAAATTCGATTAAAGTTTACCATTTTCATCATTTTGTTAGATTTTTTGTTACTTTTTTGAACCCAAACGATCTTATAAAACTTCACAGCGGTGTTTCAACTTTTGTAAGAATATTATGTGGTGGTATGAATTGTGACATATGTATTACTGTGTGTACCAGTACCATCACACATTAAAGAATCAAAATATGCAAAGTATTTGACACTTGAGTACGTAAAGTATATGCATATAAACCGCGAGAAATAAATCAAACTGAATTTATTATACACAGACTGCGATGCAGAAAAAGATTATGATTGAGAAACATTTTTCATTTAAACTGACTGGATATAGAGTATATAGAGGACATAATTGGCATAAACATGTACCGGCAGTTTCATCGATATCTTTAATATTTTGACCAATTTCATAGAATCGCCTGTCATTGACGCTTCAATGTTATGCATTTCGCTTGACAGGCAAATGCTCGACAATAGTGAATTTGTCTGGCAAAGCAAGCACAGGCAAATGAAAAATCAATGATTCGATTTCTTATGAATCCCAGTATAAAATGATTTTATTTACCATCGACAGTAATTTACAAAGGTTTAATAAAATTATAATTGCTAACAAAATCCATTCAATCAATTGTTTATGCATCATTTTTATTATAAACATTCAATATCGTTTCAATAAATAAAATGCGGAATGATATTTTTCTATTGTTTCATTCAATTTGTATTCAAAATTCAATTTTAAATGTGATTTCATCGATAATTATTTTTTAATTTTACAAATGGACCTAATAAAATTAAAAATATTACCACAAAAACCAACATAAATTCCAAAACTATAAATTTCGTAATTCCATACGAATATATCGATTGTGTGCCATTTAATTTTAATTTCTTATCGTTTATAGCTTGATTATTTTCAAGATAGTTTAAGATGATTCCGAGATTGTATTCAATACAGTAGCAATGTTTTCAACAGATTCGCCGGTCAAAATGGTTCGATGGTCACCCTTAACTGTTACAATGTTCACTGGGCTGGCGACAACCTGTTTGAAGTAAGAAGTAAACAAAAAAATCCAAGTTATTAATTATTTCATGTAGAAAAGCATTTTGAAAGCGGTTCACTATTTTACCTCAGATAAACCATAGTCAGCTGCCAATTTGACGTAATTTTCAGTTGGTTTGAACAAGTAAACATTGCTGGTTGTCAGTTTATGTTCTGGTTTGTAGCTATTTGAAGCTACCAATTTTTTGAAGAATGTCAATGCGGCAATTTGAACAGTTTCAACTGAATATTTTGATTTAGCGCTAATGAGTTCGGCAACGGCTTTCACTTTAAGTTCAAATGTACTCAAAGATTCGATTTCCATAGCAGTTTTAACGTAATCCAAATTAGCCGCAACCATTCCGAAGTAGCCCAAAGCAAACGATTCATTTTGTGAATGTGTTGCACCGCCTTCTTTACGTTGTCTATGCGCTTCAGTGTACCAGCTAACATATTTCGGTGATCCATCCAACATAACAAGAGTTGCTTTTTCACCATCCTTTTCCAAAATGGACACCATTTCAAAGGCAACCGATGCACCAAATGAATATCCAATGATCAAATATGGACCCGTTTTTTGAATTGTTTTAATTTGTTTGATGTAGTAAGCAGCCAAATCATTAAGTGTTGTTAATGGTGCTTCAACGGTACATTGCAAACCCCAAACGGGAACATTCAATTTGGCGGCCAATGGTTTGAGTGCGGTGACAAAACCTTCGATAGCATGAACAGCAAACAATGGATTCTTTTTGGAATTGGCTGGTGCTAGAGATTCGAGTTGAACTAAACACTCGGTTGGTATCAATTCATCTGTGAAAACGACTTGAGTTCCATCACCGACTCCCGATGAACTTGAGCCTTGGCTAGATGATACTGAAATGCTGTCACTACCGCCAGATTCTGATGAAAAATTTAAAAATATTTATTTAATGACAAAAGTCCATCAGAATATTAACCGTACACTGTACACTGTACATACCCAACGCCTTAAGTTTTCCGAATGACAATTGTCGAATTTCCTGTGCACTCATGACAACGTCATAGTTTCGTTCCAATGTTTGTTTGATTTCGGCACCCATCAATGAATCCATGCCCAAGTCAGCCAATGAGGCTTGGTCTGGAACATTTTTCAAGTCTTTCAAACCCAAAATGTTGGCAACGCAGCTAACCAAGCTAACGCCACTGCTTTCAGATTTACGTTTTTCAGCAACGACCATTGAACCGAGTACCGCATGTGGCTGTTGCATGAACAAGTCCATTGTTTGTAAACATGAAACCATACGTTGTGGCAATGTACCTCCAACAACAGTATCATTATCACCAAGACTGTCAATGACAAGACCAGTATCACCGATGGCACCTATTTATAAACACACACACAAAAAAAACCCGTTCATTTCCTCCTTTCATTACATTTGAATATTATTATTATTACGTACCCCATTGAATTGCGGTTCCTGGTAGTCCAGCTGCTTGACGATTTTCACAGATACGTTCCATAGCAGAATTAGCCAAACCGTAATTAGTTTGTCCGATATTACCACGACCACATGACACACTCGAAAAGCAAACGAAATAATCTAAAACTGGACATAATTCACGTGATGCAGCATCCAATAGTTTGGTTCCATTAACCTTTGGTTGACAAACGGTCTTAAAATCAGCTTCAGTTTGATCTTCTAACAAACCATCACGCAGAACAGCAGCCAAATTAAATATACCACCAACGGGACCCAATTTATTTGATGCTTGCAAAAGACTTTGTGCACCTTTTATTGTTGTTACATCGTTTGTATCGATAACAACTTCGACTCCACGATCTCTCCAGCGACGAATCATCAATGATTGATAGCCAGTCTTGACTCCACTACGTGAGGTGAGCACTAATTTCATAGCACCTCGAGAAACCATCCAGTTGGCAAGTTCTAAACCGAATCCACCCAAACCACCAACAATAATGTATGATTTTTCATTATGCATATAAGTTCGTGGAATGGCATTGATCAATTTTGGTGATGGTTTCATTGTTTTGGATGTTTCTTCATCACGAACTTTAATAACAACTTTACCAATATGTTTACCGGATGCCATAAAACGGAACGCTTGTTCAACTTGTTTGTCATTGAAGACACTTGTTGGAAGTGGTCGAACAGCGCCATTCTTAATACCATCAGCAACTAAATCGACAACACGTTTGATTGTTTCATCATCGCCTTCCATAACACTATCCAGTAAGATTCCATGGAATGATGTATTCTTCAAGAACACCGACATACCCAATGGTGAATTATTGTTCAAATCGAGTTTTCCAATTTCAAGGAAACGACCATTCAAACCCAAGCAACGAATTGAAGCTTGTAATTTTTCTTCGGCCAATGAATTCAATACCAAATCGACACCATGTCCTTTTGTTGCACGCAAGACAAATTGTTCGAATGAAGTATCACGTGAATTGCTGATGTGAGCATCGGTCAATTGTGGGAATGTTTTCTTTAAGAATTCTCTCTTTTCTTTGCTGCCAACTGTTGTGTAAACGGTCAAACCATGATGCAAGGCAACCGAAATAGCTGCTTGTCCAACACCACCCGAACCGGCATGAATCAAAATTGATTCTCCTTTCTTCATTTTACCACGAACAACGAGAGCATAATAAACCGTTGAATAAACACATGGAACTGTTGATGCCTGTTCCATGGTCCATTTTTCCGGAATGTTCCAGATCATGTTTGTTTGGGCAACACATGTGGTGGCCAATGACTTAGCTTGTACCATAGCCATGATACGTTTTCCCGCTGAATTACGGCCAGAAAATTCCAATCCCAAAATACAATCTTGTGTAGCCAAATCACCTGGCAAAGCATCAGCAGCCAATTTTCCCGAGCTCAACATAACATCACGGAAATTGACTGGAGCATAGTAAACAGAGCAGAGCTCAACTTTTTTATCCTTTGGATCCGGCAATTGACGCGACAATGGTCCTTCAATCCATGACAAACTGGACAAATCACCCTTGGTCAATGCATTAACATAGGCATGTTCAACTTTTAAATTTGATACTCCACCTTGAATATCCAATTTCAAGTGTCTAAATGTTCCCCATTGGCCATTATGATAAACAATGCTGATCAAATCTTTGCACAATTGTTTGGCATAAAATTCCGAATCGAATGAGAATTTCTCCACTTTACTGTCTTGAACGAACACTAAACGTGCGAATTTTCCACCATTTTCATTTTTGATACAATTCATAAGACCAACGGCTCCCAATAGCTCTTCACCTTGACCAACAACATACACAAATGTGTTTTCTTTTTCGGCATTTGCCAAAGCTGCCTTCAATTGTTCGACATATGCGTAGTTCTTTTCCGTAATGTAAACGATTGTCTTATTTCTGGCTTTGAAATCAACGCTTTGACGCAACAAAATGAAGAATTTGTTTGAGCTAAGCTGTTTTGAAACAATTACAAATTGAAGACTGGCAAATAGTTTGGTTGCTTTGGTTTCATTGTAGCCGACAACATTTTCTTCAAGCAAAACAAAACCATCTTCACGAATGGACGATTTCAAATTTTGCAGACAGACGTCAGCATTCAATCCTGCAAGGATGTCATAGGCAACGACTAAATGGCAATTGCTTTCAACTGGTCCGGCGCTCAAGTCTTTAGCAATAACACGAACACCTGATTCACCAACGGCTTGTACATATGGTTCGATTGGTTGGTTTGTAACGATGGCTACATCACTGGCCAATGTTGGTTCACTTTCAATCACACTTTGGATTGTTAGGGCCAATGTGCTTTCCGGTGCTTTGCTATCAACAACATCAGCAACCTTAACCTTCAATGCTCCGCTACTGTTTTCAATAGCCAAATGTGTTGCAACCGATACTGCATGCAAACGAGCGCGTTCGCTGGTCTTTGACAAATCTTGTTTCACATTGTCGAATGGAACAAATGTATAACGCTCCAAAATTGGTGCCGATTGAGTGCCTGAACGGCGTGGAGCCAATGAAGCTTTTAAGCCACGCAATTCAATACCTCCGGCTTTGATTACATTGATATCTTTGTACATGTAAACTGGCATATCGTTCTCAGTTTGTTTCAACTGTGCCAGTAATTCAAGATGTTTTGTTGGATTGAAAACGGCACGTTCAATTCGGGTTGGCAAATATAATTCACGTAAATCTTTGCCCAAGATACTAAATTGTAACATTGTGTCAACGAAACTGACCCAATTATCATCCCATTGCAATTTGCCAGTAACGGCTTTTGAATCAGCTTCACTAACACCACGGAATTTACCACCATAATCATATCCACGTAAACGTAATTCCTTGTAAATATCGCTTGTTTTCAAAACCAAACCAGATGTGTCTTGGTCTAGTGGTTCCAATGGTAATTCTTCCATTTCAACGTCTTCTGGAACATAAATTTTACCTGAAACAGCCAATGAACCTCCTTCACAAATTTCAAATTTGCCACTTCCATCAAAGAAATTAACACCGAACTTGACTGAACCATCTTTTGGTAAAATTGTCGCACGATGGAACACAACATCCTCAAGAACGACTGGAGTCTTTTCAAAGGTGCTATTCTTTGTTTTGGCGAATGCACGCCATGCCAATGTCATGTAACCAGTTGCTGGGAATAGAACACGGCCATCGATGGTGTGACCAGCCAAATAGGCATCTTCATCTTTGGTTAGATTCACATCTACAACAGTTTCACCGGTTGTTGCTGAAGCAATATAAAGAAAAATAAATATTAAAGTTTCGAACTCTTCTCAACAAGAACAATTTGGCCAAACTTACAGTCCATTCCGAATTTGGGAACCATGAAACGTTGAGAATGATCCCAACCAACTTTAGAGTTCAACATCGGAGTGCCACGACCAACTGGATATGTAATTGAAACGTTGAGAATGATCCCAACCAACTTTAGAGTTCAACATCGGAGTGCCACGACCAACTGGATATGTAATTGAATGGTATAATTTTGAGATGGCTGGTTGAGCACCGGCTGCGTACAATCTATTAGTAAAACGAAGAAAAAATAAAAAATATTTCATTAAATAAGATTATTGGGAATAAATTGCGAATTTATGCAAAAATTAGCGTGTACTTACTTTCCGACATTGCTCAAGAAGAAAGCAAGATTATTCTCGTGGCCACGTTTAATTAAACTCAAATTGGTAACATCCGGGCCCAATGAACGTTTCAAGATGGCTTGCAAAAGACCGGTTGGTGCAATTTCAATACAAATTGCATTCTTTGGTACATGTTGGACGGCCTCGTGGAACAAAACTGGTGACAATAAATTGTTAACATGATAAGCAGCCGAACTTTGTTGTGCAATTGGTGCAGACCAGCCGGATTCTGGGATACTTGAGCTTATCCAACGTGATGTACGATTCTTTGGGTTTGGAATAAGTTTGTCCAATGATTTTCTAAGTTTTGGACCAGCATCGGAAATGTATTTGCTGTGAAAAGCAATACCCGATGATTTAACTGCTTTGGCGAAAATACCCTCTTTGGTAAGTGTGTCGACAAATTTCAATACAGATGCAGATGGACCGGAAATGGTGACACTGTCATTGCTGTTATGACAAGCAGCAATAACATCGCTCGGTACACGATTTTGTGTTTCTTCCCATGAAAGACCAATGGCGGCCATTGTACCTGGAATCAATTCCGTTTCGGCAATACTACGTCCTCTCCAGTATGCAGCCAAAACCGTTTGTTCTGGTGTAAAGCATCCATCGGCATAAGCACAACCCAATTCACCAACTGAATGGCCAACAATTCCATTTGGTGTAATGCCCAAGTGTGTAAGTAAATCAGTCAAAGCGACTTGTACTGAAGCAATTGCAATGAATGAATTGAGAATATTGTCAAATGTTGCTTCGTCGCTTTTGGTAAGAATGTCAATTAAATTGATTCCTTCTGGTCTCAAAGCATCGGCACAACGATTGATACTGTTACGGAACACTTCCACATGCATCAAATCTGCGGCCATGCTAGCCCATTGGGATCCCATACCCGAATAAATATACCAAATTGGTCGTTTATCATCAACTAATTCGATGACTTCACGCATTGGTTCCATATCACCGACAACTGTGTAACCACGATAGTAATGCAATGGAATATTTTTCGAATAAACTTCATTTACCAAGTGCATGTATTCGGTGTCATTTTTATGTGTTTCAATATCGTCCAAAAGTATATCAACCGCTTCATTGGTCCGTCCCGATGCAACAACCAAATGTGGAATATTATCACGGGTGTTGTTGATTTTGGTTTTGGATTTGATTTCATAATAACATGAGCATTAGCACCACCAAAACCAAATGAATTCAAACCAATGATACCACCTTCCCATGGCATATTTTGACTGACAACCTTAACGCGACCATCAACAATACCATACAAATCTGGATTTGGTGCTGTATAATGCAAATTACCCGGAATAACACCTTCTTCCATGGCCAACAGAACTTTGGCAATTGAACAAACACCCGATGCCGGTTCCGAATGGCCCATATTCGATTTAACTGAACCAATCAATAGTGGAGTCTTACGATCTTTACAGAAAAAATCGGTAATTGAATTGACTTCTTGTGGATCACCGACTTTGGTTCCAGTTCCGTGTGCCTCAACATAAACAACATCCGATGGATTAAGACCGATTTCCTCATAAGTTTCACGAATCAAACGATTTTGCATTTTACCATCCGGATAGGTAATACCTTGCTCTTTGCTACCATCTGTATTGGTTCGTACATTCAAAACAGTTGAATAAATACGACGAGCTGCGC
>GL501408.1:546696-562378 GCA_000149185.1 Mayetiola destructor
TTCATACGATCCAACCGATGCTTGGTCCCGTACTGAATCAATTTCGCTGGATGCAATACTATTTCAGTTATTCGGTTATGCTTAATGAATAATAAAATCGAACGATATCTGCTGATCGTCTTATTGGTGTGGATTTTAGTTGTGTGAGTGTGAGCTGCTCGTGAACTTTACTATGTGTTTACCAAACATTTGGCCATTCGATTTGAAACACAACTAAACCCTTCAGATGATTGTATTGGTTTATCGTATTATTTTGCTGTTTGCTGTTCGCTGTTCGCATGCGATGCTTGCGATTTATTTCGATTCAGAACCCTGTGGTATAATTTTTGTCTGTGTGTATTCGATGATGCGATGGCAATTTTGATTGTTAATAGTAAAAAGAAAAAAAAAGTCGTAAAGACCAATCTGGTCAGTGCATGAAGTTCACATGAGCAAATATAAATTTCATTTGTCTCTGGACCCAATTTAAAAATTATTATCTTTTACATTTCGTTATTCAATCGATGTCGTGTGTGTGTGCTGCGCATGCTAAAAACTGAAGATGAAATCAATTTGAGGCATTTTTTTTCTTCTTTCTTTTAGATTTGCACTTTCAAGGATTTTTGTTCATCGTTTCGAAGCAAAAAGCATGGTGCATATGACTCAGGCCAACCAAATAAATAACGACAAAATTCATGAATGACATTAATCAATCGGTTCATTTGCATCCCATGTGCATTTTGTTTTATGAATTAAAATCGAGAGCTAATTTTTCTAAATTTCGTTTTTACAGCACTAAACACTGAACACAAAACTAAAAACCGCTCATATCGGCGATGAACGCAACTTTTAATCAAATTTTCAACCAACTACTCGTTGATCACTGAAGTCTCGCGCGATTTTCTATCTTAAATAAAATGCCAAAACAATTTTTTATCAAAACATTTGGAATCCTTTTCTTTTGTAGAAAAAGAGAATGACATATGGTGAATGCCGAAACATACTGTCGCAAAAATATTATTCAAGGTCAATGATGGAGAGAAAAATGGTGTGTTTTGTATGTATATATCGAATGCATGAGATACAACCGATACAATACTATTGTAGATTGTAGAGCACAAGAACTAGATGAAACTTTGTTTAAGGTTGTTTAAAATTCTATTTCATGTATTCGATTCACATTCGAGCGGATGGAATAAACAGCGATACAATCGCAAGTGTGTTGGAATGTTGGATGAAAATGTCTTATATCCATCATTACTTGTATGAAATGTGTCGTGGAAACTAATTGCTGATCAATAGGTGTAAACAAACTCAGAAAGTCGTTCCTGATGAACAGAAATCAATAGCCAAAATTCATAAAATTCAAACTACAGCGTTTCGTGTCAAAATTTTCTATGAAAAAAAAAATGTAAAAATTATTGGTCTAAAATGTGATTACTTTCATGCGAATATGTTTTCATTTGAAGCGGTAGCGCGTGCTTTGCAAATGATACACGCAAATCATTGCCTTCAAGAAGCCGTTCAAATCTTATCAATGGAAGTTTTTCGTTTTTTTTTTGTGAATGGAAAGTATTTACAATGGACATGTAGATATTTTAATTAAAATTAGTTTCATTGAAGAATTGAACATGATAACATGACAATTGATGGAAATATTCCTTCAGATTTGAAATTGTTTATATCAATTTTTCAATTGCGATCCGGTTCCCTGTTTGAGCTGTGTTATTGATTTTGATTTTCTTTTGGATGCAGCTCCGTTTGACATTCTAGTGACATCTTGATTATGCAATACAAAGTCTCTCGCATCAGCGAAATTCATCATGTTCTGTTCTATGAATGATGTCATTTGTTGAATATCTCCTGTTTCGTAACTTCATTCGAAATTAAAATCAAAGGTCGCTTTTCACTTTCTTCGCTTCTTTTTTCTTTTGAATATTCAGACGATCTCGAAGCGGGGATCGAAGCAGCATTATTTCTGCCTGCTGTTCTAAAACCTGCTTGCTCCCACCCCCGTCTTGAAGCCATTCAAAAAAAGTAATAAAATTCAGATGAGTTACACTACTTCATGTGCCTTTATTAAAAATGAACGATTTCAACAGTTTTATCTCTTGTATTAAATTCTATTTTATTTAATTCTCAATATGACTTTTCCACGTAAATGTCCGTCAGCAACCTTTTGATAAGCATCGTTCGTTGAATCAAAATCAAAAATACTATCAACAATTGGCGTTATTTTGTTACGTTCGACTTGTTTCTTCAGATATTCAATACCTTGCGGGGCTGGTACAAAATATGCCCATTTTGATACAGCTCGATGTTTTGATAACGTTTGAACATTACTTTCCAGCAAACTGACAATATTTTTAAAAAATCCAATGCCCAAACCATTTGAATCAATGTTTCTAAGCATTGGCGATGAAAATGTAACATATTGATCAAATTTCCATGGAACTTTGGTGGCATATTCGACACCTTGGCCAGCACAATCAAGAATTATATCATATGGACCTAAATTTTTCATCAATTGAAATGCATCAGTTGCATTATAATTGATAATATGATCGGCACCGAGATTTTTAACCATTTGTGCTGCATCATCTGAACACGTTGCGACTATTTCTAAATTTTCTGCTTTTGCAATTTGAGTTGCAATGCTTCCAACACCGCCAGATGCACCCAAAATGCATATACGTTTCCCTTGTCCGCCACCTTGAGATGTTAACGCACCACATATTCCGCCCATATGCGCTGAAATAAATAGACCTGACCATGCCGTTAGGCCAGCATATAAAGTTCCAGCTGCCTCGACATCATTTAAGCCTTCTGGTTTGTGTGAAACCTGTAAGAATTCGAGTCATTTTGGTCTCTCACTCAGGCAGAGAAAAAACAAACGCCTAACACATTTCAACTTACACAACTTTCATCGACAACAACGTATTCAGCATGACAGCCTGATCGATGTACTGGAACAACGCCCCACACTTTATCGCCTATTTGGAGTTCTTCACGCACTGACATCCCTTTGCGAACGACAACACCACAAAAATCCCTTCCCAATGTCAATGGAAACTCAATATTATTACTGCAACGAAGGACATTCAATAATGTTGCACCATATCCGCCTGAAATTCAACGTCAATACATTTAAAAAAAGAAAACTAAAATAAAATATACGTAAAATTGTTTGAAAATAACGAACCCATCATCGCCACATCAATTGGATTCACAGACGCCGTATGGATTTCAATGCAAACTTCATTTGGTGATGAAATTGTTGGAATTTTGATATTATCACTGCATTGAAGAATCTCAACGCCTCCATATTCATGGATCTGCCAGCCACGCATTTTGCCACTATTATCATCGCAACCTTCCTGAGACGTAAAATCCGATGTAGTCGAGCATGATCTCAACAATGGACGAAATCGGCGAAAAGAAACACCGGATTTGAAAAGCTGAGCTCCAATACGATATGATTTTGTCAACATTTCGAAGAAAATAGAATAAAATTCAACAAAGCGAAAACAAAACTATGAATTATGTGCCACTATTCATTTGATAAACTATATGTAAATCGAGTTGGTTCTCATTGGAAAAGAATGTTTATTCTTTTGTTTTTAATTTGACAGATAAAGAAAAATCATAATAGCTGCAGCTCATTGGGATGACATTTGACGTTAAAACTTGAAAAGAAAACAAAACATAACCTCAAATAAAATCGACTTGTGACCATCGACAATAGAGTTTTGGATTGATTTTTGAATATTTCCATTGGAAAAAAAGCATCTACAAAAATGTCAAATCATAATCTATTCATAAAATCCGGATTACCGAAGGTAAATCTTCAGAATGGCATGGGACGATATGTTTCCCAATTACAACGAATCACAATCAAATATTGTAAATCAATGGGTTGCAGCAAAGGTGTACGGTAAGTGAATGCTATTTCACAATAAACTTATTCTCGCATATTTCAATTTTCGTTTTATGACAGAGACTTTTTGGAAAATCAACTTTTGGATTTTGCAACCCGAAACCCGGGTGTAGTTGTATACGTAAAACCTCGTCGACATCGTCAACCGGTTATCGTTGCTGAATATTTGAACGGAGATCGTCACTGGTTGCCAGTTCGTTCATTTACCGAGGAACAATTAACCAAATGGATTGATTTATTACGAACTCAAAACGCAAACTCAAGTGCTATTCGTTTGAGAAAACATTGGCACACCAATTGTCCATCCATTCAAGGTGTTTGGACACCGTTTACGCACAAAAATCCCGAATTGAATATATCCACATTTCCGAATCCGAAATTCTCTTCACCGTTGGATGTTGAGCAAACGGCAACCGAAAAACTTATCGAGATGTTCCAGAAGCAAAAACTTGAAGAACAACAGGCAAAACAAAACGAAGACGAAAAGAAAGAAATTCAACAATAAATAAATTGATTTCGGTTTTTTTTTTTTTTTTTTGGTAGAAATGATGAAAATGTTTAAAGACTCAAATGGAATAAAGTCAAAATAATGGAAATGGCATGAAAAATAAAAAAAATTGATAAAACAAATATCATCAAGAGAAATGATTCATTCATTCAGCATCCATATTACGTCCATTCAAATAGCGAATTGAATTTTCTCACCGTTTAACAGATGAACTGAAATCTGTCAGATTGGAATGTCATTGATCTATTGCAGAGCAATATTTCATATATCGCTATTCAATAGCAGCTATCTTCATTACCATAGACGAATAGTTTTAGTACAATGTAAATTCCTTCAAATGTATTGAGCATCTGAATATCTATTGAAGCGCCATGATAACAGAGAGCATTTTTGGAAACTGTTAATCATTTGGATGGTATTACAATCGGTTGGCAATGATCGATTATTATATTTGTTGAGCTTGAATTAAACTCACAAATACAATTCGTATACTTTGGAAATGAAGGAAAAAAAGAAACAATCATCATTTTTCCCGTCATTCCCGTTTAATTCATTCTTTACCAGTAAAACGTACTAAAAAAAAAATTATTCATATAAATTCAAAATGTCATACACCGACGCACGCATGCAAGAGATGTATTGAGCAGACGACGATTGATTGGGTCCGTGTACTAAAAAACATTCATAAGATGCAGTAGTAATACGCAGAAACATCGAACAAAAACAAAAGAAGAGAAGAAGAAGAAAAAAAATAAGATCTAAAAAAGAAAAGAATAAAAAAAAAAGAAAAGAAAATCTACAATAAGGTTTCAAACGAGTGAATGATAAAATGAACGAAAAACAAAACTCACAAATAATACGCCAAACCAAACAAAGGTTTCATTCGGTTTATGTTTGAGTTTTGGATTTATTATTATTATTATTTTTTTTTTTCTTTCTTTCTCGATTTTGTGTCAAAGTTCGAATCGGGATGTGTGCAATAGCGAATTTATTAATCTGTGTATGAAATGAACGACGAAAGGAAAAAAAAACAACACTCATTTCTAAGATAGGTCAAAATCTGTCGAATTGTGTATGATAAACTGACAATGACAAGTAAGTCAGTCGCGATTGCATTATAAGATTTATCCAAGTTCGCAAACAAAAAGATAAATAATTGTGAATAAAATAAATTCGATCAACGATTGAACAAATTGCGAAGAACAAGAGTATTTGAATATTTGAGCATTCAAGTGTTGGGCATTGGTTCACAAACAGGATTTACAAATAAATGCATTGCACCAAATTGGACATGGGCATTCTTGTGAAAAATTGATTTTTAAAAATAATTTGTGCATTGATTATGTAGAAAGTCTACGTTTGAGCCGAACCATTAATCGAAAAATTTATACATTTTTACAATTCGTGCGCGGTTGTAGTTGTTGTTGTTGTTGTTTTTGTCATCACCATCGTCATTGTCTATGTGCTGTTCACTGTTCACATTCTTCTCAAACATCTTCTCAATCAATACACCATTCGATTGCTGATCTGTTTTCGATTTGCTTGTTCCCATGAATGGCTGATATCCAAACTAAACAGAAAATTTGTGATGTGATTGTGAACATTTATTCTATTGCATTATCAATTAAATGCAAAACACCGACATCTAAAAACATATATATATATGTATAGTGGCAATTGAACCAATTTCCATGTTTATTAACAAAATATATTTTATTCATTCGGTTTGCGGTCTTTGATATATACAATTTGGGAAATCGGGAATTTGTTCGTAGGATATTGATAAACAAATGTTCGAGCCTAATAATAAGCAATAAACTACACACAACAGCAAAAATAATTCATTTTCATTATTTACGCGTGTGTCTGTGTCTGTGACTGTGTGTATGTGTTATTTAAATGTATTTCATTCAGTTGAAATGAAAAAGAAGTGAATATTGTTTTTATGTTCGAATCACATTGTTGTTGAAAGTTGTTGCTTTCAATGCGAATCAAATGTTTTGATTTAATCAGACGAAATTCATTTGCGTTGATCAATATATTTTGGATGAAAGTTAAAACCAGCAAAACAACAACAACAATCAAGAATATTTATGGACCCAGTGGAGACTAAAGCATCCGTGATTTGTTTGTAACAATAATAAAATGTGTGAGACGTTTTTGTGCAATGCTGAATGTGTTAATGTTCAAAATTATCTATGAATCACTATCGTCGACGGAGATACAATTACAATATTATTAATCATTATCCCAATACGACGTGAATATTCCTAAATCTACAAATGTTAACATTTTATAAACGAAATTTCCATTCATACTCCGTATACCTGAACTCAAAATGAATCATTCCAAATAAAAGAATTTTCCGTAAACAAAAAAAAAAAAATTGGATAAAAGAAAACGAAATATAATTTTTTGGAATCCTTTCGAATTGAATCACACCATACACCAAACGCCAATTTTTCAAAAACACAGACAACAAGTGAAACAAAATAGATAAAAATTATTTACGCACAATAAATGGTGATGCTTTTTGTTGATAATCCAATCAATATTTAATTGATTATGACCGAAGCAAGTGATGACGATTTTGAATCCGTCGAAACTTCGTTGAAATGTTTAAAAGGTGTTTTGGTTGATTCTTTGAGAAAAGTGAGTGTTTGTCACTAATAATAATCGGTGTATTTGATGAATGTGAATTAATGTTTTTTTAATATGGTTTAATTTTGTCAGGTCTTGGAACAATTGCATCCGGATCTTAAAGCGCAGGAAGATGCGCTTTCCTATGTTGAGAGCTTATGCCTTCGGCTGTTGGGCATGCTTTGTGCCAAACCACCACCGCACACGATTCAAGTATATTTGTTTTTTTGTTTTTACATATATTTATTATCGATCGTGTCTAAGTTAACACATAATTTTGAATTTTTTATTTTTTTGATTTCAGGATATCGAGGATCGTGTTGCAAAAACATTTCCAACACCCATTGACAAATGGGCATTGACTGAGGCACGAGCCGCAATCGATAAATCCAAAAAGAGAAAAGTCGTATTGCCGCTCAATCAAATTCAAAATCTACTTCAGAAGGTGATTTTGATGTCTTATATTTACAAATCATTGATAAAATTGAGCATATTTATAATTTTTTTTATTTTTGGTTATAGGAAATCCTTCAATATAAATTAGATAATACAGTGTCACTGTTTCTGGTGTCCGTATTGGAGTACATTTCAGCAGATATATTGAATCTTGCTGGAAAATATGTAACCAGAATTTTACATAAGGAAATCTCAAAGGAGGACATCAAAGTCGCAATGAACGCGGACAAGGTAATTTTACACAATTTTATTATTGCCGAACATCTCGAAATTAAGATTTTTGAATTAGTGAATAAGGGCAATGAAATGGATAGCATTACGCTGAATAGCCGCAAATTGGTGAATACGGTAAATATTGCAACATAGAAAACCGAAGGCATTATTTTTGAATGCATCACATTTAGTGGCATCAATTAGTTTTGCTTTTTTATTATTTCGAATACAATATAACATTTGCCAATTTATTCAATGTCACATTAAATTAACATTATCACAAATTGAATTTCATTTCGATTTTTCTTTTTCTCTTCATTTTCTGATGTTCTTTTTTTTCTGTCTGTCTGTCTCAATATCGAATCACATATAATAAACAACCCAAATATAAAACGCATCGCGCATTCATGACAAAACATTTTATTATTGAAACAAAATAATAAAAATATTGAATTCCGTTAAAATAATCGATTAAAAATAAACGATACAATCAAATCAATCCAAATCGAAAAGGCGGTATGTAACATGATTATTTCAAGATTATATCAAGATTTTACTGTTCTTATTTTCGAATTATTATCGTTTCGATCTCGATCGGATTCATCCATCAGCAATTATCATTTGTGTAAAAATCATCTTCTTTGTCCGAAATCTCCTGTTGATTGATCAGTATTCAGTATTCATGTTTTTTTTCTTCTTGTTTTTTCCTCTTCATTTTATTTGAACGCCTGTACAAAACGGCAACTAATTCAAAATTCAAAATATGTTTCTGTAATTGTATTTGCCAACCATTTTCTGTCCCGATATGCATGTCTCCATTCCATGAACACTTTTACATATCCTTTGTAACAAATTAATTTTGTGTAAATTATTTTTCCCTTTTTTGATTCAATTGGCATGTATTTTTAAAATCGAATGTCATCGACGTTATGAAGTACATACATAATTGCACTTTTTCGATTGTAACAAATGATGATTTTATAATTGACTGAACCAAAACCATTTCAATGAATGAAATGTTGAAAAATTCCCAAATTGAAATTTACTTTTTTATAGTATTCATTCGTACATGAATGACTACTATCGAACCTTTGCATTTAATTTCGTAGACTCTGGATTTGGATTCGAATATATATGTGTGTAAACATTTTCCGAAATGATCAAACAAATCTGAATGTTGTGTTTGAGAGTCTCTTTTTATGTTAACTTTTTTCCTTTGTTTTTAATTTTTCCTCTTTTTTTAATTTTTTTTTTCAATTTTGCACATTGAAACATAATTACATTTTGCTAATTTTCAGGTGCTGACCGATATGTTTTTCCACGGCGAAAAAAACATAACACCTATTCCTATGCCAACAACACCTAGATCCAGTTTAACATACGAAGATGTTGTAAAAGAGCTCATTCATGATGTGAAACAACATCAACGTGATTTGCATATGATAATTTGGGTATTTCGTGAGGAATTAGTCAAATGTGTACAAGATCCAAAAGAATTGGATCTCATATTTCCGCATATATTTGATATTTATGATGTAACGGTAACATTGCTTGGTACTTTAGAGGATGTTATTGAAATGTCACAGGAGCAACAGCCACCATGTGTTGGTAGCTGCTTTGAAGGTATGTTTTCTCATTCATGATTTATTTAAATCGATACCATCATCGTAATGCCATATATATAATAAATATTCTGAACAGAATTGGCTGAGGCGGCCGAATTTGAAATCTATGAAAAATATGCAGAAGACATAACATCATCAGAAGCCAAAGATGCATTACAAAATTTAGTAAATCAACAGGATGCAAGTAAATTATCATCAGCTGGTCATGGATTTCGTGAAGCCGTCAAATATTACTTACCAAAATTGCTTCTCGGTCCAATTTGGCATGCGTTCAGCTATTTTGAATATGTGCGACTGTTGATGAGTTTGAGTCCAAATCATGAAGATAAAGAGGTATTTGAACAAGTTCAAGGTTTACTAAGTCCACTTGAAACCAGACTGAAAGAGGTTGTGGCTACGTTACCGAAGTGAGTTACATTCGAAATTCTTTTCTTTCTTTTTTTTTCGCTTTTCAATTTTAAAAACTTCATTTTCCAATTCATTGAAATATTCAACATTTTGCAGAGATTCTTCTTATGCCCATTTGAATAGTAGAGCACGTCGTCAACTATCAATAGAAAAAAATCGCGAACTACAAAATTCAGTTGAATCACTTGACATTGGACAAAGCTTTAATGAATACATCAGAGAGGATACACTACAAAAGCTCACCTCCGGTAAACGATGCAATTTTACCGAACGTAAAGTATATTTGTTTGATGGTTTGTTGTTAACAGCCAAAGCTTTACGTAATCGACCAGTGATTCCGAATGCATCAAATTCGGAACCCAAACCAAAAGATTTCAAACAAAAAGAACGTTTTATTATGCGACGCGTTGAGATCATCGATCGATTGGCAGACACAGATGATTTTAAATTTGCATTCGAAATATCACAACAAAATCAATCGATTGTTTTGATTGCAAAATCATTACAACATAAAAACGATTGGATGGCCGACTTAATAATGGTAAACACAAAATCAATGTTGGATCGCATTTTAGACAGCATTCTAATGGATATTGAAAAAAAGAATCCATTAAAATTACCCTGTCCAGAAGTGTATAAATTTGCGGTACCCGACAGTCCCAACAATATCGTATTGGAGGAAAAAGAAAGTACTGGCGTACCATTGATAAAAGGTGCAACATTATGTAAACTTGTTGAACGGCTAACTTATCACATTTATGCGGATCCAGCATTTGTACGAATATTTTTGACAACATATCGTTCGTTTTGTACATCACAGGAATTATTACAATTGTTAATTGAACGATACGATATACCCGAACCGAATCTTGTGTATGAGCAACCAAACACTGACAAAGATATTGAGACTGATAAAATTCACAAAAGTTCACAGCGTGAAGATTGGAAACGATATCGAAAAGAATATGTTCAACCGGTTCAAATACGTGTATTGAATGTGCTACGGCATTGGGTTGATCATCATTTTTATGATTTTGAAAGTGATCCAATGTTATTGAAAAAATTACGACAATTTTTGGAAACGGTGAATGGAAAATCGATGCGAAAATGGGTTGAATCGGTATTGAAAATTGTACAGCGAAAATTAGAACCGGATGAAGGTCACAAACAAATTACATTCGCATATGGAAGTAGTCCACCGGCCATTGAACACCATATACAGGTGTCCGATTCCGAAATAACTCTGTTAACATTACATCCATTGGAATTGGCACGTCAATTGACCATTTTAGAATTTGAACTGTATAAAACTAATTAAAACATCGGAGCTAGTTGGAGCGGTGTGGACGAAACGAGACAAAGAAACATCTAGTCCAAATCTTCTTCGAATGATTAAACACACAACAAATGTTTGTATTGCGTTTTGCCCTTCTTTTGTCACAGAATAGAACCTAATTATTCTTTTCATGTTAATTTTTTTTTTTTTGTTAGTTTACTCATTGGCTGGAAAAATCTATCATTGAAGCGGAAAACATTGAGGAACGTGCTGAAATGCTAAAAAGAGCCATTGAAGTTATGATGGTTCTGTTTGAATTGAATAATTTTAATGGGCTACTTTCGATCGTTGCTGCAATTTCAAGTTCAGCTGTTCATAGATTGAGTTTCACACGTAATCGGCTACCGGATCGTTATCGAACCTTTTACGATGAATGTTTGGAATTTTATGACAATCATCAACGACGCTATCAAGAAAAATTGCGTTCAATAAATCCGCCATGCGTCCCATTTGTTGGCAAATATTTGACAAATATTGTGCATATTGAGGAGGGCAATTGTGATGAGCTTCCAAATACGGAACTAATCAATTTTTCAAAACGGCGAAAAGTTGCCGAAATTATCGGTGAAATACAACAATATCAAAATCAACCATACTGTTTAAAAGTCGATCCACAAATTAGAGTATGTATTCGAGTTAACATTCGCAGCATTCATTTTATAATTTATTTATTGTTATTTTTCCGAAATATTTTAGACTTTTCTCGAGAATTTGGATCCATTTAAGGGACAAAATGATGCCGATATATCGGATTACCTTTTCAATGAAAGCTTACGCATAGAGCCAAAGCACGCAGCAAAGCAGCCTAAATTTGTGAGTTGATTTCCTAAGATTTTTCTATTCATATTAATACTTATGGAAAATGTTAAATGAATTTTCATTAAATAAATTTTAGCCACGAAAATGGCCAGATCTCCCATTAAAGTCACCCGGCACCAAACCAAAACGTCACAGTCATCAAACAAATACAATGTCAATGCCAGGAACATTACCATTCAGCAATAAATCAACGCTTCATTCAAATAATACAATTAGCCGAAGCAGCACATACAATAACACCATCAACACAAGCAGTAACATAAATATTAGCGAAGGTGAACAATCACCACCCGGCCATATATCAACAATGTCTTCCGCACATGATTTTGCCGTATTTGCAAATGTTCATATACAGGGCGGTTCGGCATCATCATCATTTTCGTCATCACAGATAACATTGAATACAACGGCCTCATCAATCATGGATCTATCGGATACAATATCATTGAATTCAACAATGTTACCACCCGAGCTGCCAAAACGATCCAACAGTATTACATCTTTGCCAAACAATATCAATTTTACAGATGCCAAACCGATTTTAAGTCCCCGTACATCTGACAATTTAACACATGCATTGCGATCTCAACCAATCATTAGTCCAAAATTACTTGATGCCGTGAATGAAGAACGATCGCCACCGCAATCAGCAACATTAATGAATAATAATATTAATAATAATAATAATAATCTTAATAATAGTAGCGAACCGCCATTGATTAGTCCACGTACCAATAAACCGAATAGTTACCAATCACCACCACAATCATATGCTCCAAATACCGGTGACAATAGTGCAACTATAAACTTTAATCGATCTCCATTCCAAAATATTACAACGCATCGAACCACAACGTCACATGGTCGAAGTGGTTCCATTTATGATGATGGTGCTTCAACAAGTACGGCTTGTACAAAATATCCACAAAGTCCAAAACATCAAAACATTATGAATGACGTTAATGAATTTGGTCCGTTGCCAATTTCACCTCATGTCAATGTTCCGAATGCACAACATTTTCCACATTTTAACAATCCACCACCATTACCGCCACGAAAACGAGAAAAACAAGAAGCTGAAGCAGCAATACGAGCTGCACAAATACAACAGGCTCCCGATGCACCCGAATTACCACCACGGGATATTTCACCACCACCGATTCCACCACGTTTAAGTTTAACTCATACAGCGATTAGAAAATCATCGAATACAAGCGGAATCTACAACGATGACATTTTACGTGAACATAATTTAAAACTGCCGAACACAAGCACCATCATGATGCGAAGAAATTCGGCTTTGCGCGACGGTACATCAAATGATACGAATACATCGGGCTCAACGTCCAAACAAACATCACACAACATCTCAACAGAATCACTAGACAAATCGCAACCAAATCCAATTGCAACAAGGAAATCAAAGTGAGTGACTCAATTGAACAAACATAATAACAAAATGAAAAAAAAGCTATCGATTCAATTCGACAAATCGATTTTTGTTCTCTAAAATTATTTCAGTTCGAATACGTCGCCATCATTTTCACCTGGTGAAACGACTCCAAAGCTTCCACCGAAGCCAAAAAGCACAACGTTTCTTTCGAACAACGGTAACTTTTTTCGATTCATTATTATTATTATCGCCATTCAAACAAGCTCTAATCCGTTTTATTGATTTTGTAGATCGTACAACAATGTTTCCGTATCCAAGCACTACGAATCACGATCAATGATGAAAATCGAGTGATACATTCCTCGGAAATATATATACGCTCTGAAGTGATTGAAAAAAACTGGGAAATTTTCTACACTGAACAACACAATGGCACTAATATTCATGATTTCAACGAATACTTTTTGTTTGAAAATGATTTTTTGTTTTTTTGTGGTCATATTAATTTTGAAATTAGTCTTGTTCGGTTTGCAAATCGGTACCATCGGTTTTCGATTTAGTCCGCAATACCAGAAATATATACACTAAATTATATGTTTACGGTTTGTTCGGTTTGAATTATAATAATATGAGCCTAATTAATTATTACTATGGTTATTACATAATAATAATAATAATTATAATAAAAACAAATCACCAAATTTTGTACTCATCCGACGAGTATATGTGAACATCAGAATTAACAAACTATTGCAGAAGAGTTTATTTTCCATTTCTCTCAATGGTATGCGAAAATCACCATTCACTGTTGTTCAAGTGATATGAAATTCATGAATATAGAAAAGATGGTTTTAGTAATTAAATATTGAAAAATATATTGAATACTAAATAAAATTATGCAAAATATATAAAAATATTAATAATACAATAAAATTACAAAACAAAACATTGTTGCATAAACGCTGTTCCAAAGTTGGAAATTGTTTCAATGAAGACGAAATGCTGAAATTTAGAATATAATTTGATGAAATGAAAGGATAAATTGAGTCTTTAATTCATTCAAGGAAGAAGAAGAAGAAGGAAAAAACGTTGTGTTCTGGTTCGATAGAAGAAATTTATTGGCTATTCAATTTCGTTGGACAATGTTGCGTTGTAGGTATGAGTGGATTAAAGACTGGGTGGATTCTTTTGCAATTATTATAACAAAATATTATTCTAATGATTTTTTTGTTTTTTAATTAAGTTGTATTTCAAATGCTTGCATTACTTTTATTTTCAATTGAACTAAGCTATAAAATGCAATTTTATGATAGTGAGAAGCTCACGATTATCACCTATTCGATCAAGGAAACGATTGTGTGAACAAAAAAAATAATATGCAAGAAAAATTGCGACTTTGGTCAAAATTAAATTCGCAATCCTTGCATAGATTGTGATAATGTAGACAAGTCCCAGATAACCATTTGCCCATCTAAACCAGATGTGCTAATTTTACGAACTCCATTTGCTTTATCACCTTGATAAATGCATATACAAGCAATTGCATTCTGATGAACTGAATCAAAATTAGCATCATCGCTGTCACTACAACCTTTTTTATCCATTTCCATGAATTTTCTCATGGCCGAAATGCCGGTCGATGTCTTCTTTTGTGTTTGATCCAATTTTCCGATTAGCATAATTTTGTTGTTTTGATCAACGGAATAGATAACAGGAATGCAACTATGACCGGCAACAACTAACGATGTCGGTGAAATCCATTGACAGCTTAAAAATGGCAAAAATTCCGTTTTTAATTTGAAAACGGCCATGCCATTTGTTGCATCAGCAATATTAATTGCACAATCATGTCCGACCCAACAGATTTTATTTCCATCGCTTGAAAAGCTAACACTATGGACCCATCCTCCACCTTGATTGCTGTTTTTAAATTCGGCCATCCTTCAAAATTATATGGATTTTGAAATTTTTATTATTATTTTAGCAAATGAAAATCAAACAATAGTTAATTAATGAAAAATTTCAAATCAATTTACAAATTTCCTAAAGGCATCCGGTTCCCCCAGGGAGTTGCAGTTGGCTGACTTTCGATATCTTTAATATATGCGGAAAATACACGGGCCTTGTAATCAGTTGATCCAGCCACCAATAGTACATTGTTTGGATGCCAATCGATTGAGGTGATTGTCGAACGGATGGGTTTTTTTATATGTTTTGAAACCCACCAATCATTTTCTGATTCAAAATAACAAATCGAAATGAGACGTGCACCCGATCCAACAGCAATTTTATTCTCTTCTGGAGACCATTTGACACATGTAGCACCACGATTTATTCGTAATAGCACCAAAGTTGGTTTCCATTCGCC
>GL501408.1:613449-625341 GCA_000149185.1 Mayetiola destructor
TGTCTCACACATACACAAACAAACATTCGCAACTAGCCGATATTGTCTATCTATTCACCATTCGCATTATTTCATGTTTTGCCGGCCGAAAGGGAATTGAAACAAAAATCAAAAACACAAAATTCCAAACAATGAAACGTCTAAAGAAGTGAATTGCCTTGCAAAAGTTCTACTCAATGCAGCAAAACTATGAAATTGAATGAAACAAGCCAATAATAAAGCGAATGCAATCAAAATAAAAGCGAAAAAAGAAAATATCATACAAGAGAAGAAATCATTTTTCAGCAGAACGCATCACGAGACAGCAGCATAACCGAAACGAGGCATAAGAAGTGAGAAAGTAACCAATTCATGTGCCTGTGTGTGTATGTGCGTGTGTATTTCAGCGGCAAACTATATGTATACTGTATACAGACTTCGATGTAAAGTATGAAGATAAACTCATTGGAAACCATTTGAAATACCAACCGCATTAATCGTATTCTTGGAATTGAAGCTTAAATCATTCGACATTCGGACAAATCATTTGGAACATCATTTCATTATATATATTTTTTCTACCTGCATACTGAGAATACCGCGTGCTGTAGCCGTCGTAAAATCAGATGAAGAATGAAAAAAAAAACATTTATTTAGAATTTGTTTGAGTGTGTGCAGCAGCAGCTTATACTCGAAAATACTATATTTTTACTCACAACTCACGTACTCCAACAGCCGACAGCCGAATGTATTTCATACACAACACATAGAATCGGAATCAATTGAAAGAGTGAAAAATACGAAAGAGATGGCAACGGAATGAAAAAAAAATTGAGAAGAAAAAATAAAACATGAACATTGAAAACACGAGCAAAAAGATATTATCGACATTTACAACAAATATTCAATGGTTTAGAGTTCGTTTGCATCGGCTAGAACAACGGAAAACCGTAGGCGTGGTATCGAACATTTTCAGCTGGTTTTGAAGCTTCAATACATATGACTTTTTTTTTTTTTTCTTGAATGTCATTTATTTGCTTTAAAAATTCACACATTCAAATACATTCCGGATGGTATAGCATTCCTTATTTGAAATTTTGCGTTGTGTTGTTGTGAGCACATTATCACAAATCTCAATGGTGCAAGTTGAATTGAATTGTGTATGATTATCAAAAAACTAAATAAATTCGAATTAAATTCTCATTCGGAAAATAAGAAAAAATTCAAATTTGATCTTGATTCAAATTTGGAAAATTATCATTCATGTAAAGCGGTTTTTGGTGGTTTATTTTTAGATGAATGTTAAAAAAAAGGCGCGAATTTTTCCCAACACCAACGAAACGAATCTCTCTTTCATTTAATCTCTAATTTTGCGCATCATTTTTTTTTCCTGCCAACTACAGACTAAAAATGCACATACTCATTTATTAAAACCGAAAAAACCTTATGCATCGAAAGGACAACATTTCAGGGAATCCAACAGTCCAGGACAAAGCAAATAATGTTCGCCGCCAATGCTAGAAAATTTCATGTTGGAGCATTTACGTTCGTTGTCTCGTAGCGCGCCTGTGTACTTTTATCATTATTTATACATTTATATTTCGTATAAAAGTATATGAATTGGAATACATATTTATGTGTGGAATTCCATTTCATATTTATAGTTTATAGCGTTGCATTCACAATTTTTACAGAAATTAGCGAATGAAAAATGACAGAACAAATGCGACAGAACGAAATGAAAAAGGAAAAAAAACATTTAAACGTTCAGAACTCGGTTTGCATGTGATTCTTGCATCGGTACCGCTGGCCGCAGGATGCATAGAGCTCAACTCCCACATTTCCAATGAGCACAAAATCACATTTGGTCCGAATTGAAATAAGCGGGTGGTTTTTGTGATTAGTTTCTAGTATACTCAAATATGGAATGCAAGTTCCGTCGGACACTGTGTGGACTGATCAGAATTTAGACAATTTCAATTCCGGATAAAAGAATTCACCGGAAAGAATGCAATCTATAGCAAATATATCAATGCACATACGGTGCACAAAAAAAACAGACTCAACAAAATAAATTTAATTCCAAGAACGATGCCGCATACTACCGCAGCATGGTGTGTGACACGACCACGACGACGAATAAGAAAAAGGAAAAATGGTGAAACACATCATGTGTCTCGCGCGAACACTGAAGCCCAAAACTGTATGATGATTTTATTTACCACATCAGCCGTGTGTACTTCGGGCCATAATATTAAATATTGTTTGTTGCTATCGTCGCAGTCGTTAAGTACATACACAATACACAATACACAAATGGCCTACACCGAACAGATGTAAAATGTAAGCACTAAATCCATTTAATCATTTATATGATCGAAAGAGATGGAATAACAGAATGAATGCACCGCGCGCGCACACACTTCTTGTCTGAAATTTTGTCTTTGTTTTTGGTATTTCATATACATGTATCATGTACTACACATAACACATAGCACATATACATACACACAAAATATCCAATACACACACAAATTATTATATTTCATCCATAAACAAAATACACCCATGCTTTATGCCGGGGAATCATGACTGTGTGGATTATAATAGTTTGTATCTGTCATCCTTATCGCACTCATTAAATATGAGCATGCGATTTGTATTTCAGTGAAACGCATAGCAACAATAATAATGATACATGGAACGTATATATATATTGTTGTAGACGAACCAGCCGGACGGAGCATACGAATTACGAATAAAATGGAATAAAAAATATAAAAAATACACAACAGAAAATTATAGTATGTGTAAATGCGTTCGGGATTTGGTTCGGCAATGTTCGGTTGAGCGCGTCATCTGTTTCGGGTATCGACTAGACCCTCAGCTGTTTCCCGCCATCCACTCTACAGTCAGAGTATCGATGAAAGTCGTCAAGTAGTGTCGTGTGTGTGCTTTTGTGCGAGATTTTTTTCCGTTTTTTTCACATTCTCCCGCATTGTCAATAATAATACTACCGATTACCCGAAACGAAAAGCTAAGAAAGAAGAGAAAAAAAGAAAAGAAGAAAAACCGAAGTTTACTGCGTGCAACAGCTAACCAGCTAACCAACAAGAAGAATCAAAAAAAAAAATATACTTCTGAACTGAAGAGAATCGAAACGAAGCAAATGATAGAAGAAGAAAAATAAAGAAGATTTTTCTGTCTTCGGTGAATAAATGCACGTTGTTCTGTGAGAAAAGAGAATTATACGACGGAGTAAGGAAAATTAAATCCAATAAATAGAATAACAACAGAAAAATCATTTTGAAATTGAAAATACAAATAAAACTATTTTTCTTGGTATTGCAATTTTGTGAGCGGTTAACGTGTTAAATATTTTTTATTCGCTCTTTTGAAAATTGTTTGAGAAGCCGATAAGCCGATTTATTTCACGTGGAATTATTTGAATAATTAAACTTTTGAATTCGACAATTAACGGATTAAAACTGCTAAAGAAAAAATAATAAATTAAAAAAAATTAATATCAAGTATCGAGTGTATGCCGGTCAGACAGTGTTTTATTCATTAAATTTTTTGGTTTTTTTTTTCTGAGATTCACTTCTTTGACGTCATTTTACCATTGAATTTATTCATGCTGTTACGCAGTGTCGCATCATCTGAATAACAAATAATTTTTCGGTAGCGAAGGTTTTTGTTGTATTGAATGAATGACATGTTCTGGAATTTATAACCAATTAATAATTCAAATAAATTTTTCCGGCAAAAATTACGTTTGTAAAAATCGTAAACATAATCGATTCGACTCCATAAACATTAATAGGCATTTGTGAATCAAAATCAATTCAAGTTTGAAACAAAGAATAACAATCTGTGCATACATTTATACAACAATACCAGGAAAAGAAGAAGAAAAAAATTCTATGAACTGATTCGTAAGGCAAAAACGAATATTTCTTGAAAAAAAAAAACAAAAACAAACAGTTCCATTAGGTGCGCTCGATTCCAATAAAAACGCCGCACTAAATAGCCGTCGGTGTTGAGAAAAAAATAAACAGTGAATGAAATTTGATCGCAGCAATTGAATTAAGAACAGTAACGGCAACGCAAACAGTGACTCACATGTTCAATACCATTTATATTGCAAAGAGCAGAAAACGAAAGTCTAATGTGAACCGCAAGATTACGATAAATTCATAGTTTATTAAGAATTTATTGCAAAAGCACAAATTTAATCAAACAAAAAGAAGAAAAAACCGAGAAAAAAACGAAAATATAGACAATTTTTCCGTTTTTCAATTGAAAAAAGAGAAACACGATCGAGACGACTGAAATTTTGGTTCGATTCGGCATTTAAATCGCGACATACCTCACGTAGATATGTCCATTGTGGGTGCCATCGAAGAAGTGCTACAGCCAGAAGATTTTGACAGTGAAGACCAAGCAACAAGGTTAGTTTTCAAATTTCATTTTTTTTTTTAAATCTAAAATTCCATCATTTAGTTCAATTCAGTCATACTTAAAATCTGCCGGAACCAATGTCACGCAAATTTTGCAACTTAATTTAATTTTTCAAATGCAAATACGTTTTGATTTTATTCTATTTCAAAATGAGCGGCTGGTACTGCATGACGGACAAGAGTTGACTAAAGATTAACGTTCGAATCAGAAAAGAATTTTTTGTCCATTGCTTAAAACGGCAACCAGCAGCAAACAGCAATCAAATACAAATGTTCGAATCACACCACTGAAGAAAATCTGACCAAAAAATAAAAAATAAAATCCAATTTTGCGTTTTGGCGCCGCATTTTTTCATTTCATTCTTCATTCGTTTCGTTCGTTTTCATCATTTCATACACATTGCTGTTGGCTGTTGGCGAGTTGTTGTTGCAGTCGATTCATTCGCCTCGATGTGTAATCATCTTCTCACGTACTACATATTCTTAAAATCTTAAAAACACATTCCAACAACCATACGGTCGGTCATATGATATGCGATGAGTGTGAATGGGATGCGGCTATGCGGCAACCTCCAACGATCGAAAGCAATAGTCATATATAGTGGTTGAATGCATGGTGAACTTTTATTGCTACATTCGAACAAAATATTCGAAATAGATATAGACAAAAAGTAACAATCGAAAAGCAAAACGAATCATTTTCTTTCATACTTCGTTTTTTCCTTCTCCCAAAATGAGAAATGAAGAAGCAAACGAAAAGAAAGAAGCGAAAAAAAAAAATTGAAGAGAAACAAATAAAAAGAAGACCGAGAAGAAAAAAATGACGCACAAACTAAACGTTATGTATGCGTCTGAATTCCATATATTCGAATCCAAAGCGCGTTCTTTGCCCGACACGTGTTTCTATCCCATTTTGATTCATTCACACTCAATATCATTGTACGAAATGCAAACACACAGCACATTCAGCCTACTTTGTTCTTATTTCATCATATATTTTTTTCCCCATTGAAATATTATCCATGAATTCACGTAACAACACGTCTCTCTGTTTCGTCTTGCCTTTGAACATGTTACATGTATATACACAGTATACACTGTATAAAAGTATACATACACACATACTGTCTATAGAGAGCCGGCTGACTATATACAAGAGTATAAAGTCTAAAGCATTGTATTTTGCGCCGCATCGACAAAATCTTTTTTTCATACTCGCCATACACACATCATGTACATTCGAACGCAAAGCGAAATGTATAGAGACTAGCGACTGTTTTGTATTGACTGTACAAATAAGCCACTGCGAATGAATTCAATCTAATCATACCGTCTCGAATGCACACCGTTCTCGAATAAAACGTAATATTGAAAATGTTCAACAACAACAAAAAAAAAAAGGGAAAAAACCCGAACACATGAGAATTCGAACGACAAACAAAGCCAGTTTTTCTGAACCAAATGAAACACTGTGAACCAAACAACTGACTGAAAATATTCGGCTTCAGTTGTACACCATACACATACTGTAAACAATCGAGTGTATTGAGACAATGCACAAAGGCCAATAAACAGAAAATATGCTTTTTTCCATATTACAATTGTAGGCGAGAGTGTGTTTATTCTTGTTACTCGTCATTTACCATTTGAAATCAATCAATAAAATTTACCGCGTAATAAGTAGCAGACACCATATATATATATAAATATATATATATATCATGCCTATGTTCAGGTCCTTTTGCACTTTATGCCGATGATTTTATTGTTTTATATAGAAACATCGTCCACAGTTCATATGCAACGACGACGGTTTATTTTTTTATCTTTTGTATATATTTTTTTTTGCTGAATGGATTCCAAAAATCTCGTTCGTTTTATATTCGTTCTGTTGAATTTGGAAATTGTAACTTTTAAATTAAAAGTAATTGCTGGCCATAAATTGTCGTCGTTTGTTGTTTTCTTTTTTTCCCACATAAAAAGTAAAAATCAAATCGCAAAACGCATTTCATTATTTATATATTGTATTTGTTTTTCTATTTCGTTTCACCTTTTGCCTCAGTACTCAATACTGTTGCTTGTGGCTCATGTCCCATTTGGCTCATTTGACTAATGCCGTTTTAAAATCCGGCGCGTAAACAAACGCACACTCATTTTTTCTGCATGTCTTCCCCATCGGGTGCAATCATTAGTGCGATTAAATTACAGCGGTTAAAAGAATAAATTTATAAAAAATGATTGCAATTTGTTTGGTTTCATCATGGGTTTCATTTTGATTCCCTCGTCGATTTCGTTTGAACCAACAAATGCCATTGTTGGTATAGATAGACACGTAGACCGTAGAGATGACTATTTGAGATCGGAACACAAAGTACGGTAACGATAATGATAAATGTAAATGAATGAATGTGTTAATAGCCGGAGCCAATGCAAAAGTATTGGATTCATAGCTTGGTATTTTTTTCCCCCACTTCTATCCTACTTTTTGCGTTTTTTTTCATTCTTTTTTTTTTTTTTGTTAAAATATGATACGATGACGAATTGCATGGTCGTTAATAACGTTTATATGATGAATGGCATGGCGTCTACTTTATTTACACATTGAAGTGTACATTTGATTAGTATCGTATCGTATCGTGCTTAAGATAAAATGTCATTCGCCTCATTTGATTCAATTGCTCATGTTTTCCAGTAATAAGTGAAAGCCGAAACTAAAATTAAAAATCATGAATCATGAACAAAGCACAATTGAATGGATTAAAACTGATTTGCTCGAGAATGAAATTTTGAAATGAGTGAAAGCAAAAAGCTTCAAATGGCGAACAGTGTCCGGGCAGTTATTTGGCTTTAGCTAAGCCAAATGGATATTCAATGCACACAAAAAAAACATTCGATACGTAAAGTTGCACCCCCCAACTTTCCCACTTTTGTTTTCACTTTTAGTTAATATTTAGATTCTTTTTTTTTGTTTCATTTTTCTTTATAGTATTTGCATTCATTTGCTAAGCTCATTTATCATCAAGAATTAATATTTAAATTTACCTTCAACGCACGCTTATGCATTTGTTGGTGTTTTATTCCGATTGCCCTTCCGAAACGAACAACAATCATAGCGCCTCTAATCGGCGTTTCATTCTCTCATGTTGTTGTTGTTGTTTTTTTCGCTTTGTCGAAACGAGAAGGGAACGAACGATAGCGGTGGCAACGAATTGATCGTTTTGTATGTAAACAGAAAAACACGTGTCTTTTGAGCTCGTTTTTCTTTCTAGACTTTTTTTTCTTCACCATTGTTAACAATTTCAACTTTAATACAAAACGTACTTTTATATTGGAACAAGTTCATACTTATTATTTTCGATCTTCAGTCACAATTCGAATGAATTCATGGATGCATAACTTCTGAAAGGGAACAAATTCGATCCATTTTGCAATAACTCAATTTTCTATTCAAATAAATCATTATGCAAATATTAAATCGAATTTCCATTGAAATTTTTTTTCATTGGCAGGAAATAGAAATTGCGTCATAATATACTAAGCATTATTTTGAATCCTGTGAGGAAATCGAAACCATCAGTATTTATTGAATGATAGTGGTGTTCTATTTCACATTCATTTGTTGATAAATTTTAGGGAACATTATTTTCCACTCTTCTCGAATAAAATAGAACAATGCACTGAGTAGGAGAAAAGAGAAAAGGGCAACAAAATTGTCCATTTCCATTAATTAATTCATTCAGTTCAGTTTGTGATACATATTGTATAATATTTTTCTCTGTTCGAAGGGAGGCGATATTTTGGTTCGATGCTCGTATATTTGTTGTCGTGAGTTTTCATTCAGGAAATGGGCATGTAATCAAATATCAGCGGAAATATAGTAAAAAAAAAAAATTTCCTGAGCTCATGAAAAACCAACAGAATCGAGAATGGTGCATGTTACACAAATATTTGTGTTAACAAATTTTCAGTTTAAGAATTTTATTTCAATTATTCGGTCGTTGGCTCCGCTGTAAAATACCATAACATTTTCCGAACAATTGGAGTTGGAAGAATAATCTCTACCTTCCGTTCCTACCATAACATTTTCCGAACAATTGGAGTTGGAAGAATAATCTCTACCTTCCGTTCCTGATTTTTGGATAAATGTAATATCAACGGAGTGGACACACTTTGGAAATAGTAAAAGGTCGATTACGGAACAAAAATGGAATTAAAATACAAATACACAATTCTTATTGAGCGCCACGCTATAAAGCGTGTATTGTTATTGTACATTTATTAGAAAAAAGACATAAATCGCTAACAATATCGGCAGAAAAATAGCTTCTGAATGAGACATGTTTTAACAACAGAATTCGAACGAAATGAATAATTGACGAGTGAAATTTGAGCATCAAGAGTTTCTCTTCCATTTGTTTTTCAAACATTTTTAAGGTTTCATTCCGAATACTAAAAACAAGTATTTCAGTTTTACATTGAAAAATACTTATTTCAATTAAAATTCATGTTATCGATAGCCGAATATAGATAGCACTTATGGCGGGGCATTATGGGATCTCTTTTAGACAACTTTCAAATTGAAATTCTACAATGACCAATTAAAATGTTGCATCGGTCACATTTTACGATTCATAAAATATTAAGAAGGAAGCAAAATGTTGACATTTTCCGAAAGGATTTTAAAGTTTGACTGTGAATCTCAATACATTAGATGGTGTATGTATGTTGCATAGCTTTTGTATGGGGGTTCCGTTTTGATTAGTAAAATCAATAAAGTATATAATATTATAGGTAAGAATGTATATTATTTCATCGTGTAGTATTTGAATCAATCCCCATATCAATTTCCGAATACAAATGTCCATTGGACAATTGAAACCTGAATATATGTCGATGAAAATTTGATATGGTTTTATTTTATTTTGCTTAATTTATAATGTTGAATGTTGGACTCATTCAGTATAGTAGCCATCCATTATATATTATTTTAGTTGGCTTTTTTTTTTTGTGGAAAATGATGAGAAACAATGCGGAAAATGATAATCGATCAGCTTCGATATTTTATTGCACAAAAGCCACCATTTGCGGGAAATATGAAATATATTATGAATTTTTAAACGCAAAATAAATGAGAAAATAACAAAACAAAACAAAACAATAATTACAATAATTTGAAATTTACCTTGGCGCCAGTTGAATAATATTATTCGGTTGCATTGCAACCGACAGGCGCTTCGTTCTCGATGCGTTTTATACTCGGCAGTAAACAAATAGGCATACAAAATACAGACCGGTGTATATGATTGATGACGTGCATATAGAATGACTTGGTGCGGTGTGTATTCTCCGGTATTTCACATTTAGTATTTGATATTTCTAATTGCAAGCACAAACATAAGGCACATATTTAACTTCTTTTTTTTTCACACGAAATATTTGTTTGTTGCACATGGCACATCGATACAGCGTACAACCATGCGGTCTACGTTCAATATATTCACAATTCATTTGAATCCGTAGCAAATGGAGATTGCATTTGAACTATGACGATATGTTGTGAAGTGTGCACGGTTAGCAAAAATTATTAATGAACGTTTTTTCTTCTTTTTCTTTTCTATTTTTATTTGGTTTTTCCTCTTTCGTCTTTGATCTTTATATCGTAATTGAAAAATAGCTACAAATAATAACGAAAAGTACCTGTAAATATGCGCATTCCTTATTAATGGCAAGGAATCCAAACATAAATCTTATTGTAAAATTTCAGATGTTCGTGTTTTGTGTATTGTGAATATGTTACTGCTTGACTACCTATTCTATTAATGGAATGTCATATGTCATGCAATGAATTCTTTTTCATTCTGTGTGTCTGTGTGTATATTTTAATAGTTCTCAAAACATGTATGAGGCGATGCTCAAATGAAATAATTGATAAAAAATCAAATTTTTGTATTGTATTAACGGCATCACCTTGACCCTTTCCCGATATGTTCTTTTGAAATTCGATTTCGAATGTTATTCGTCATTAAGACAGCAATTTGTTGATTTTTGTTGGAAGTTCAGTTTCGTGTATGCGCTTAAATTTGCGTTTGCATTTTCATTGTTCTCATAATAATAGTTCCGGTTTCTATGAAACAATGTGCCCCTCAGGCTCCAGGCCAAACAGGTTATCATTATTATATTATTTTTTTTTTTATTAAACATACAGAAAAAATAACAATGAGCATGGCATTTTTTCTTTGTTTCTCTATTTGTCACACACAGCACAGAAACTTGTCATTACTTAATTATACAAGAAAATTATTTGTCGCAAAGACAAACGGATTGGGGTTCGTGTAACAATATCTTTATATTTATTTCAATGTCATATTGCATTTGATGATGATAATAATAATAATAATTGCATAAATATAATTTTAAAATTCAACATGTGAAATGTGAAAAAAAAAAATTCCGACAATTTCATCAAACTGTCGAATATTTATTTGTGATAAATGAACCTAAAAAAAACTAAAACATTTCCATCGGAAGTTTGTTATTATTTTCGAATCAAAATTTTGGGTCAGCGATTGCATTACAAATGGTCGATGAACTATCTATTTAGTATCTAGTGTTTAGGTGGTGAGCAGGAGATTAGTTTAGATTAGTTGTTGCGTGACATGTGACACGCGCATTGATTGAGACCACAATGTCTACATCGATGTTCACAGCACGGAAAATTATAAATCAGATGCATAACAAATGATAAATAATATATGGTATAAAAAAAAATGAAACGTTTCGATGTCCTAGGCGTCGAAAACACAGCCAAATTTCCCATTCTCAAATTGAAACTAAATGAATGAATCAAGAACATCAAGATAAATGACAAAATAAATAAATTTAGTTTTTCAATATTTTTTCGGCCCTCGTTGCATGCGCTCGTATTTTGTTATATTGAACGAATCACTCATGCAGCCGAAATTGAAAGAATGAATTGCGCATTAGAAAATGAAAGAAGAAGAAGAAGAAGAAGAAAAAAAAACCAACAAAACAAAAGAACGAAGTAATGAAGAGAAGAAAAAAAATTGTCTGTGTGTTGATCTTTTATCATTCATTGTTCACAACGTTGTCATGAACAATATGCATTATTTATTTGCTGATAATAATGTACTATTAAAAAGCAACGAATCCAAAAAAAAGGAGGAAAAAAATTCGATTATGTCGCGCAATGAACTCATTTCATTCAATTTTCTTGTCCCTAAATTATTTGAATCGTATTTCATCAGGCCATCAGGTGAACCGAAAAATTGGTTCCATTGTTTGCGTATACAAATATCATTTAGCATGATTTGTTACGGTTGTCGCTTTCAGCTTAAATTATCCAAACTCAAAAAATGACATGCATTTAACAATGAAACGTACATGCGGTAATGAACAGAACATTGTGTGGAGAAAAAAATATCAAAGTGAAAAT
>GL501408.1:629545-640937 GCA_000149185.1 Mayetiola destructor
CCATAACTAATTCCTATACATCATATACATCAATCTATCATCGCCACACAATACAATATACAATACACTGATACACGACCCTTGTATTCGACGATTCATTCTCAGCTGTTTTTTTAAATGCGGTGTCTCTCAGCTGTGCGTGCTATGATTCCATCAGGCATATTTGACCGGCTCAATGAATTCAAATTGATTAACAACAAAACAGTGATAAAAGACGAGAATTGAGAAAATTGAAACATTTTCAGCGATTCAATGAAAACAAATGGATATCTTCAATCGCCAATAAATAATAATTGGAACGATCGATCGATAGTCGATATCATTCGGCCTACTGACCGATTAATATTGAATGTAGCAAAAGTTTTAAGCTCCAAAAAAGAAAGAAGAAACAAACGGATTTCGCCTTAAAAGGGATTATTGTCTTGGGAAAAACCTTGAATTTAATAGCTAAATACTAAATTCATAATGCAAAATGAATTAAATTTATTTTTAGAATGCGAACAGGAAATCAGCAACTTCAGTGATTAAAAAGGATGATTTATACGTGTTCTCAGCTTAATTACAAGATGACAAACAAATCACATTTGCAAAATTTCAACGAGTTCATAGTAATACTTATTCGTCGATGTCATTTCGCATATAGATATGTCTCTGATTATTAATTTTGATTGAAATTGGATTTAAGCACACAAAAAAAAACCATTGAAATCCGTAAGTAAGAAATAAAGATAAATGTTATTTGTTTGGTACATGACATTATTAGTTTGTGCGATTCTAAGAAAGGGAAAAAGAGAGCGGAAATAAAAAAATTGGAAAGAAATGCATCGTAAATGGTTTGGCATCAATGCCAGATCAGGGAAGCGCTATTTGTTTGATTTTGCTATGAAAAATTGCCCTGATGCTTGCTAAGACATGCTGCTAAAATCTGCTTGCTCCCACCTCCATACTGGATCTCTTTCGTTATTCGTTCCCAACAAATTTCATTTTTTGACAAAATGCCTAAAAGAATGAACCAATGACGAAGAAAAAGAAAATTCGAAGAACTGCAACGAACATAAACAAAGTCCAAAATGGAATGGAAATTCACAGTAAATTAAATTTCAATGCTAAAGGCGGTTTTACGACACTTTCGCAATACATCTTGGTGAATGCAATTGTTGAATGGCATTCAGAAAATTAAATTCTTATTATATGCACACTGCACACACATACAAACAGATTTATAACAGCGAAAAATAAATGAGAAACTGCTCTTAACAGTGGAAACAATGTATGTATTCCATTCTCTGGTGAGTGAAAAATGTAAGTTATATTGTCGTTTTATTGAATGAAGCCGGATGGTATTAGTGCGTCCGTATTTCGAATATTGTATACAAACGCATCAATAAAATTCTCAAGTTTTTATTCGGACATAAAATAGTGCTGAACAATGTGAATTGAGCATCATGGTCTTTATTCGCTGTTGTTTTTTTTTTTTGAATCTGCAATCATTCTGAAATTTTGCATCAATCTGTCATGTGCCAAAATTTTTAACGATGGAATGTTACATAAAGTGATGTCAGTGTGAGTTACGAAGAGATAGAAACAGGAAAAATGGAATATCTGATAAATTTCAATAGTTTAGTAACATTGAATATGAAGGACAGCTTCACATTCAATGAAAATTGACACAGACAGAATGAGTTAAAGTTTTAAGATGATTCGAGTTGCATCCAAAATTTAATGTTACTGTCATTGCCATTGTTTGGGATGGGGATAAATATATCTTAAATTGTTTTTTTATTCAAATACTCATTGTCATTCAAATCGATAAAATCTAAACTAAAGTATGAAAAGAAAACTCATCAAAAATGAACATAGTCATGAATGATTTAGGCTAAATTCAAATTGGAATGTCTACAATCGATGCTATCGATAAAAGAGTTGAACGTTTGTGTTGATATGCCAAAATTAGTTTAAATTCACCAAACGGAGTCGACCAAACGGAGCACTGACACAGTAACCACAATTCGCATGGATTGAATAACAAAATACTTTATGTTTAAAAGTTTTCGGTTGAGCCGCCAGCGAAAAAATAAATATTGAAGAGAAAAAAAACAAATATATTGTATATTTTACTATAAAAACACTGAACAGTTAAACGAGAAAAATGACAAGTGAATGGAGGCAACGGATACTTTTATATGTAAAGTATTGTAACGAACAGCTGAGCTGTTAGAGCTGAGATATCGTTCGAACGAGACAATTTGGTGCCGATTAAATTATCTGTACATAAATTAATGGGAACCACAAATGACGTGTATATGTTCAATTGTCAGCAATAGCATATAGTAAACCCGATTTTCGATAACAAATAATAAGAAAAATCAAAAAAAAAGAAAGAAAAAAGAAAAGAGAAATGTTTTTGGGGGACGCTCATTTGAACCAATTCAAAATAGAAATAAATTTTGTTTTTTCGCGGTTTCATGATATATTTTTTTTGTCATAAGCGTACAAGCTGTTCATTGTTGTCGGAAAATGTCTTTGATATTGATGTGCTAGATATTGAAATTGAATGTTTCGCATGATTCACACAAAGAATGTGTGAATCGTCGGCGACTTACGTTTTCAAAGAAATATATCAACGACCACCGAATTGACAAGGCGGCTAAGGATTTCAAAATTGTAATTTGGCGCCTGGATTGTTGCCAATGAATTTGGCGCTTTTCAGTCGATTGTGTTCGGTTTACACCTCATTAAACGGTTGAAATTTTGTGCAATCAAAATAACGAAATTCCGAATATATAATTTATGAGTCGGTGGATTGATTTGGGGCCACAGCATAGTCTTGGATTTCAATTTTTGGTTGTCTAATGGCATTTTAATCGCATTCACTGATGACAAAAACGATGATGAAAAAGATTTCCGTTCATAAATTGAAATTGAAATAAACTTATTGCCAAATGCTAATTACAATTTAGCAACTCGACATAAAACCAGATATAGGTGCTCTACATCAAAATGGCTAAAATAAATGAACTGAACAGTGAACACAGCTCATTGCTCATTTTAAACGCAACTTTTAATCGTCCTACGACAACTATTAATTGCTCATCAAAAATTATTTCTTATATATGAATGATTTGTTATTCAATCCGATTAACAACTGAAAGCGGCACACAGCCAATAGACGTTTTTAGTTTCCACGCCAACATGCTATTTTAAGAAGATTTGGTTCCCTTTCACACACACACACACAGAGACGAGATTCAAAAGATTAATTTAAAAGTTGAAATGATTTTGTTTTTAGTTTGTTGACTGCAGATCGACAATCGAAATGAACACCATTCGGAATGAGGATAAAAACAACTGTTGTTCTTGCCTGACTTCGAGCTGTGTTAAGCAAATTCGACAATTTGGTCTATTTTTAACTTGCAAGTCGCACCACAAACCATTTGAATAAATGTAAGAACATTGAATTTAACTCGCTTTTCGCACATGATGAGAATTTCTTTTTCTTTTTTTTTTTGTGTATGCCGCGAATGAGTTCCAATTTTTCGACGCAATGTAATTTCATTGTAAAACATGAAAGAGGCGCGCGGTTGCCATGAAGGCGGTATTTTGTGACATTTTTTTTTTTACTGAAAAAGAAATTAATGCCAACAAAGTGGGATTGAAAGATGAATAAACAAACAAACAACCGAGTTTAAACGACAAAAATAATGGACGAACAAGTTGAGAAGTTGTGATGTTGAGTGCCAATACGACGATAATAACATTTGATAGCAACGAATCCATTATAAAATACAATGCAAGAAAGTGTGCTACGTTGCTAATGAAAATGCTGTTCATTGAACGAATGGCGAAATCAGAGGCTCAACTCATTCCCTTCGTTAATGGTTCAGTGGCATGCATGAGGGTATCTTTTTTTAGTTGTTTTTTTTCTTTCTTCACTTTTTTGTTTGGTGAAATATATTTTTTGTTGCGTCTATGGTCTTGGGCGTACTATTGTAGTTTGTGAACCAGCCAAAACTTTGTTGACAACACTAATAATCTGCTCGGTGGCTCCGTCTGCATGACAAGAATTGCAATACTTTAATTAAATCGAAAACCATTTGAACCATATGGTCATCGTCACGTTTATAGTATCGTGCTGTGGAATAGTGAATGTGAAACGTGAAATTTTTCCCAATTTTCTTTTCACAATCGCATGCATATACGCCTTTTCAATATTCAAATATGTAAATTAACAATGTGTTCGAATCTTGCATGCATTCAAACTAATTTCAAAGCCAAGAATGAATGAATTGAGCAACAACTTTAAAATCAATTTGGTTTCCATTGACTGCAATGAACGCGCAAAGATTCATATTCAGTTCAATTTGAAAAAAACAGCAAAAGAGAAACAATGTGCCAATTGATTCAATCAACTATTTTCGCATTCAAATCAAATCTCTTTCATTTTGTATCCGTTCGGCACGATGACGGGATGAGTACATGGAATCAATTATTCAGCGGTCACAAAGCACTTTCATTTCACATGGTATGATGTTTCTATTTTAAATGTCTGATGAAAGCGCATATCGTATAGTATGTCTCCTATGATGGCCATTTCATTTGGTTTATTTTTAAATTCATCGATTATTGTCCGCCAAAATAAATGGTCATTTCACATTCGAGGCCAGTCGACTGCATTAAATTTCCTGGGGGGCATTAAAAATTAAAGACAAAACAAAAACAAACGAATAAAAACCGGCCCGTTAAATTGGATATTCAGATTCAGACATCAAAATTTCGTGCGATGACCATTTGGTCGTAAATGATGTTCCCAATTTCAAAATCAATCGTTCCATTTAGCTTAGCATGCATAGCATACGATGGCGATAACTAGTTAAATTCAAAGTTGAAATTCATATTTTCCATTTTTGATGAATCATTCGAAGGAGGAAAGGGAGGAAGAGAAGGTGTGAGTTTAAAACAAAAAAAAAACAAGGAAAAATTACTTTAATTTGAATAAAGTGATAAATATGATAAAAACCAAACAGGATGACGAATGAATTGTGTGCCACAGTGACTGGTGACACTAAGCTGTGAATTCATTAATCTTCACATCAACGCCAAAAAAAAAAACAAAAAATAATTTTAAATATTATTCAGTCGTAAACTGCTCACATTGACGCGCAGACAATAACGACACAGACGGTATAAGCAACCGTAACTGAAATGCGCATCAAGTCTGAAAATAATCATCAGCTGTTTTAATAAATTATTTTTTTTTTCGTTTATAAATGCCGTTGAGTTTGCGTTCAAATTTCGAATTTGCCGAAATATACAATGTACACAAGGCCCTCCGATTATTATAAATAATTATAAGTTTCAATAAAACAGCGGATCAAATTAAACTAGAACACATTTGTCTTTTTATTTGCATATGTCGTTCATCGGTTTTGGCTCATTTCATTTAATATTTCATATGTCGTGTCATATCACACCATTTTTAGGGCACACTTGATTTGGATCCATGTTAAATTTATTCAGATTATAGAATTTCCGTTGAATGAACGTCACCTAACCACCGCGGGGAAAAATTCTTTAAGCCATCTCAGTTGGATTTTCAGAAAAAACAAAAATTGTGTGCGTCTGATCGCAAAATTTTAGACAAAGGTCACGTGGGTCGATAATAATAAAAAGTAAGAGTCTGCCAATTAGTTATAGTCTGTTTGTTAATTTTGTTAATTTGTTTGATTCCGTTCAGAATAAATATATATCCGTGTTGATTTTGTTTATATTTCGCATTTCGCGTATCAAACGAACTTGTGTAGATAATAGGTGATTCAAACGATAATTCATGAATGCGTCTTAATTAATTGAATTATTTTCAGTGTGTGTCTGTGTGTGTGTGTGTGTATGTTGCAATAACAAAAGTTCTAAAATGTTTCTCGAATGGTTTGTGTGATTAATTGAGCTAAATGGTTTCAGTAATTGATGTTAACCTCAAGATTTTCTGGCAAGAATCATATATCATGTAAAATAAAGGATTCAATAATAACACTTGAATATACGCTTCAGGCGGTCGACAATCAAAAGTTATAATTATTATTATTATCGATGATGACAACACGATTGATTGCACATCACACAGTAAACATTTGAGTGTTGACTTCGAGTAATCATGGCTAAAGAAAATTCCATATTTTGAATACGGGCATAGAATATGAATGGATTAATTCTAATTATTCCCGAATATTCCACATACGATCAATACATCATCAGACATCAAACAGTTGCCTGTTGATTGTTGATAGATGTCATGATGATGAGGGGTTCCGACCACTATCCAATCAAAGAATCCCACGATTCCCAACAGATTCAGAACGCAATCAATCCCATTCGATTGGAAAATAAAAATAGTTTTTCTTCGTTTAACACTGTTAACTATATCGACCATTGACAATGTAATCAAGAATTTCTTCAAAACATTTATTAAGCCATTTAATAATAACATACATATTTGAATAAGTTTCATCATACAGCATTCAACACCCATTACGTACGTAATACATGACTATCACATTACATAACATAATTCAATCAATCTAAATTCAATTTTTATCATGACAACACAATCCCAATGCAACATATTGAAATTGTGTTGAGAATTTTTTCCATAGTTATCATTGCTGTTATTTGAACCTAAATACACAAAGAAGAAAGAAGGGCAAGCCGATAAATAGAAGAATGGAAAGGTTTTTCGTAGAACATCCCATGCATGTCCGAAATTCTGTGTTGAAGCACTACTGTGGGCATATGGAGTAAATATGAGAAATAAAATCACTTTGCTTGCCCACCGCCGGATAATAATGAAAATAAGAAACCGTTTTCCATATGGTGAAATGAGCCATTTGTATCTGTATACAAATTACAAATTGTTATGATGGCATCGAAAAAGTAAATTTTATTTTTTTCTATAAAATAAATCCGAAACGAAAGAAATTTAATCCAATTTGGAAAGAAGAAAATAAGAAGAAATCAATAAGCAAAAGAAAGCAAAGTGGGAGAAAGTACGCAGTTAAATGGAAGTAGGATTTATTTACAATAAAATTCCGAAGCGTATGATAGCCAACAAATCGCTTTGTTTCGATAAATATACTTTGTATGAACGACAATAAGTATGCTTTCGTCACGTTTTTCATCATCTTTTGATTTTTTTTTCGATTATTTGGACCCCCGATACTTATTTTATTCAACGCACTTTGAAACATTAACCACCGCCAATGAACAAATAAAATAATAATTATATGTAAAATTTTATTGAATGCAATTAAATATTTTGAATTGAATGGAGATTTTTGTATTTCTGTGTGTATGTCCTTTTTAAATTTATTATTATCAGTCTCATGAATAACATGTATAAACTGTGTAGACAATGTTAAAAATCACAGATGTACTTGCTGTGCGATACACAAATGACGCGTTCAACATTTAATGGGCTCGTTACGAATAATTTGTTGCATCTCTTTATCATGAAAAAATATGAATGAAAGGATAAAGTGAAAAAAAAATAAATTAAAAAAAGAAAAAATACTTAAAAACTATGGAACATTTAAGATGGCGGGCTTCTCATTTTATATTGATGTTTCAAGGATTTGTTTATGATTCACTTGTTACAAAATTTGTCGGATGATTTATGGGCTTCTTCCGTTTTATGAATCTGAAATGAGCCAAGATTGAAATTGAAAGTACCGAAAACCGTTGAATAAAATTCTTGAAAATCTGTCGTCTTTCATTCACAATGACTTTTATTGTATTCCATAGTTGTTCCGTTGTTCGGTACTAAATTTCAAATGAATCATTCATCACTGTTATGAATATTGAACAATTTAAAAACGGAACAATCAACTCGTTAAAAGTTTAAACCTAAAAAAAAAATGAATATTCGAAATGCGGAGACAAACAGATGATTCATATCGTTGAAACAGAAATTCAAATGGAATTCTATAGAATTCGTTTCGATTAAAAATATATTTTTAGCCACACACACACACAAACACATCAAACATGATCAAAGTGGTTCACATTTTAAACGTATTCGGAACAATTCAGAAAATTAATTGAGCGGAGATCATTTTTCGTTGCTGGTTTTTTTTTCGTTTCGTTCTCGTAGTAAAATCATATGATTTTCGTCTGTATATCGAAAAATGTGTGTCTAGCATGGGTGTTCCAGTCATTGAACGTTTATTTTGTGTATTCTATTTTTTGCTGCCCGTCCGTTTTTTTTTTTTTGTATTTTATGAAAACCATATGTGAAACGAATATTATCCATTTATAGGGAACCTGTGTCTATATGAACATTGAACATTGAACGGCATATCGTTTTTTCCAACAATATCGTTGGCTAGACACATGTTCGTTCATTGCTTATTTCGCTTTTCTTTTGGTTATTTTACTTTACGATTTGCATCCAAAGCCATATCAGAGATGAATGGCATTTTTTGTGTGAACACGAATATTCATTTATTCATTGGTGGCGGTTACACAAACGGAATCTATTCACAAAAGATTTAGTCAATCATCGTACATAAAAATCATCGTGACTTCTTTCCAATTGACTCGGTCATGACATACAATATGGCACATGTTTGTGCATGTGAAAGCATAGAGTTACCTTGATTCACTTCTTCACAGACTGAACTTTTCATCGCCCTTTTGCATATGAACAGGGAACATGTGTGTGTGTGTGTGTTCGTGTGTTAGTTCAAAAAGAGGGATCTCTTCAGTGACCCTTTCAAACTAAAATACACATCAACAATTATTCGGTGTCCTAGAATAATAGTAGTTTGACGGCTTCTAACCATTGTGCGCATGCATATATACTTTAATTGTTATGACACATTGGCCGTAAACAGATTGAAATCGTTTCAATAGTTCCTCATTCACAGCACCCATTCAGAAGAGCTCATCTGACAACCCAATGATATGTGATGAATCAGTGGCCGAACTCAAATGGAGAATAGAACGGATGCAACGCATAGCTGTAATGTGAAAAATAAACAAACATTCACACACATGAATCGACCATGAATATAAATTCTTATTACATTCCGAATAATATATGAATGGTTGAAATAATAGCCAAAACATGTCATAAATGACACATGAACGCAAACAAAATGTGGCAAAATAACGTGAGCATTCCATAATAGCATTTTTGCAACTTGAAAAATTTCGTGAATGATAAAAAAAATTGTTTTTTCATCGTATCGAGCACGAAAAATGTGTAAACGATAACGGAATATGAGCAACACATAATTCACATTGCGACTGCAGATCTGCATGTTATTATTGTTTAAAAAAAAAAACAAATTTTACGGTTTTGCTCGTCGCGCGTGGCAATTTCGTATTGTGAATTATTTGTTATTTCAGAAATTCGGACAAGGATACACCGATCTTACTGGCGTTAAGTACCTATTCATAAATCAATTGACATTGAAAAGGAAAGCGCATTTTGAAATGAGCCGACAATGGTTTTTTTTCGTCGTTGTTGTTTCGAACTGAAAATTCGTGCCAAATTGTCAATTTTGCGAAGCAAAAAAAGTGTATTTATTATCTGAGTGATAGAATCGAGGGGCATCGACCAACAATCAACAGCCAACAAGAATATACATGATACATGATAAAATAATAAGTTAACTTCTCTAACAAAATATACACATATATCGGTTGATGAACTTCATCATGTGATTTCAAATCCCTCCAACATCCCTTGATACCTGTCGCTAGCTTAATGCAAATTTCCGAGCGACAAAAATAACTGAAAACATATTTCACGCAAAAGTTTATCTTTACTCGTCGTTGACATCCTTTGCGTTTGTCTTTCTACTCATTCAGTCGGGAAAATGTTCATTCTGTTCGCTCGGTTGGATAGGGAATCTGTTCCAGTAAAAAAAAAGAAGCTAATTCTCTTCAAAGTAATAATATAATTTTCTACATACAAACCACATCTAAAACTTTATGAATGGAAAACTTTTTTTTTGCGCTCTCTCCTGTCGGCTCTACCGGAGCTTTGCGTCAAGATACAGAGATATCGTTATAACGAAAACACAATCATGAACAAATTGGATGAAGTGTGAGAAATGGTAAAGAGAAAAAAAAACACAAACCAAACAATTGGAACAATAACAAAGTTTTATGAAATTATGAAAAATAGCAAAAAATTCTCATTTCTTTTTCGTATTTGTCGCACAATGATGTGTGTATGTGTGCACAATATAAGCTATCGTTAGTGCGATGCAGAGCGAAAAGGGAAAAGAGTTGAGCAAACTAGAAACCATCATTGGCAGCATTTACACAATGAAACAGAATCAAAACAAACTCCAGAGAGGGAAATTTGTACCACATCGTGGATGTGTGTACAAAAAAAAAATAAACTATTAATTCCACACTTTGTGCTCGCCCTCCAAAATATAAATGAAAATTTCGAATAATTGGTAATCATCACAAATGATGAACAAACATCAAATTGCGATTTATGATTGGTTGTTGGTTCAAGTTAACGCAGTTATTCCATCATTTTATTCGAAAATCATATATAATTTGAAATGTTTAAAGTAAAAATTAGATTGAAAACTTTTTTTATTACGGCATTCATAAAATGGAAAATGAAGAGGAACTGGAAATGCCAATGCTTTTGGACACTTAAACTGAATTGGTGACATTTATCATGACAATAATTAAATATATATCTCGAAAGTTTTATGAGATTTGCTTTCGTGCAACCATAATTTAATGTGCTACTTCTCATTATTATTATTATCATTATTGATTATTATTAACAGTAAAAAAGCAGGGCGAAACGATTATCAATGAGTAACATGGAGGGGACTAACTGTACGACATTTTGCGAGATGTTTACTGTTTGCGTGATTCAATAAAACATGAATGTCATATTTTTTATAGTTTATTTTTCGTTATTATTTGGAGAGACAGAAGAAGAAAAAAAAACGAATTCCAAGCAATAAAAATCAAAATCATTCATTGTTACTGCAAATGCAAACAATGAAAGAGACAAAAACGTTGTTCCGTATCTCTCTCATTCACATCAGTTGTAATAAACTCATTCAAGTGGCACTCATCACATTGATAGAAAAAACCGCCACTAGCTGGCTGTTATATTATATACCTATATATGTATATTGATCGCTTCATTTTACGATGTTTATTGAATTTCCCGTTCTATAGTTGAAATGATCTCATTTGTTTCGGAAATACAAGCACATTGCAATACATATTTTTATCGTGACATTCTATCGATTTTGTGCATTCGATGGGATTTTCCACAGATTAAACCGACACAAAAATATGCCATCGAATTTATGATAAATATTTCATTGTTTAATATTATTTATTATTTCTT
>GL501408.1:654108-664855 GCA_000149185.1 Mayetiola destructor
CCAGCAAACAACAAAAACAACAAATGTCTCAATCCGTTCGGTGCTTTCGTATTATGACAACAAAGAACAATCCTTTTTTGCATTTGATTTTTCTGTTCTGAAGAAAAGCGATTTGTTATAATCGAAATGTTGTCATCGACAAATATATAAACATTGATGCCAGAAAATAAATCATCGTTTGGTGATAAAGCGAATGACTGATTATCTACATTTTATATTTGTGGCCTATGGCTGCCATAGCCGAGCTTTGTATATGCAATGGGATCGAAGGTATTTGCGTTTCAAACTCATTTATTGCCAGACAATGCAATTGTCGTATTTACTTTTCCATTTGCATGTTTGTTTGTTTGTTTGTTTGTCCATTCGTTAGTTTGTTGACGTCTTTTCACGATTCGCGGACATTTAACCAGATTCATTTACATCTTCATTCAATCAATCAATAAATCAATCAAAAAAATTTTAATGAACAACTGGAATACTCGATTCTGAATGGAGCGCTAATCGTTAAATGGAGTCAAAAGCCAGATCAAAATGAATTTGCTAGCAATTATTGTGTGATTTGAGATGAATCATCATCGTCATCATCGATTTTTCTTATTGTTTTCGATTTGACTTGGTTCTATCATGTTTGCTCGTTTGTTATTGTTTACATGTTTTTTTTCGTGATAAAAACGGATGGAGTGTGCGTTGTGCGTGCTTGTGAGTACAAGTCTCTCTGTTCTACGATTATAATTATTGACATGGCGGCGATCCCATTTCATTTGCGAATGTGATGAAATCGTGTGTGGTTTGCCTGGTTTCATTTTTCTCGCTCATTTTGCAATCGTTGGATTGCCGATTGTTTGATTTCATTGGCATAATTATTTGGCCTGTGCACACAAACAATATCAGCGTCATTCCAATGACTCATAATAATTTATCCAATTCAAATGGAAAACATTGAAAAAGAAAACATCGATTTCATTCCGAAGACTTTTATGGATTTATATTTTGAGTCATGCAAAATACTTTTAAGACAAATTCGATTCAATATCAATTGTATTGAGTCACGTTGTGTATGTGTGTGTCATGAACATCAGTCGATAACATAATATGCCAATGAAAGCTTTGCGGCTAAAAAGTGTATCGAAGCTAAAATAGAAGATTCTTGATTTGATGATTTGTGGTCTGATGCCAAAGTGGTTTTTCCAACACTTCATGAACTTGGTGACTTGAATTCTCTTTGTTGTCTCTTCGAATTCTCGAAAAAGAAAAAAATTGCCGATGCATTTTTTTTCTTTTTGCCCACAATGTTTGGAACGAAAAGTTTGTAAACACTTTCAAATCGGTTATTCCGTTGCATTTGGAATGCAATGAGCGGAAGAAACCATAAAATTGTTACAAATAAAGCCAACGAGTTTATTGTGCGGTTATTCACTGACGGTCTGATATTTTCATTCGGAAAACTACAATAAAACTATAGAAAATACATAATGTGCACAATGTACAATGAAGAATGAATCCTCATGAATCATAAAGCATCTGCATCGTTTTTTGCCGCTTCGTTTTGATTTTATTTCTTTCTTTGGATCCAAAGTCTAATTTTATTGCATGCAATGTGCAGATTTCTATTGCGGCAAATGGAAAATCGTTTGTAAATAACAATAAGTTCAGCCAACACAAACACACACACACAGTCAACAATCATGTAAACAAAATATACGATGCGGTACTATCGAATAAGGGCATATACACAAACGCCCGAGAAATCTAAAATGAATGAAACAACTAAAAAAAAAAACGAAAAGAAATTGAAACAAAAAATGAAATTCAAAATAAAACATGCAACCAAACAAAATACTCAAATCACATGAACAACGTTTATTCATAGTAAAACCGTAGACAGAGCCAGCAAGCGGAGATACAAAAATCATATGATACACAAAACATCAAAATTTATGAATGAAACCTACGCCAATGAAATATTTCACTCGTTTCGTTCAATGTTATTCAGAAATGAAATAAAAATACATGATTTTTGTGTTTTTTTTCTGTTTTTTTTTGAGCACACAGACTAAAACCAACTGAAATATCAACTGAACATTATCTGATGTGATTCGGTGTCTAAAAGGCTTGGTGCTTGTTTAGTGAATGGAGTGTGTGTGTGTGTGTGTACAGTTGCGCGGCACTATCGTTATTTATTACAATTAATTTAATGGAAAATCATAAGCTGGTGTGTCATTATTTACTTTATTCATAAAATGTTTGACATAAAAAAAAAATTGATTTATAATACGCGATTGGTGAAGACAAGATTGAAGTTGATATCCGGTCGATAGGCATCGGCTTTTATGATTTGAAATATTTTCAATAAATATGAAAAATATTCTTGAAGATAAAACAAAACAAAAACAAAAACTATTGGATGAATGAATCGGTCGATGCTTAATTGAAAATCAATAACATTCAACGTACTATACATTGTTGTACACATTACACATTCACATTCAGTCAACAAATATTACAAAAACCATCAAAATAAAATGACGAATGAAGCATGGACACAAGTCGATTGAAATATCTGAAAATCAATGATAAAATCGAATTTCTGAAGCCTTACAATAGAATAACTGGTTGTCTCGAGTCCGGAACAATCGATCGACCTCTAGTAAACAGCTTTATATGTCTAATTGCGCATCAAAAAGTTATCAAAGTGATTCAGCTTTGAATCTTTCGCAGCCAATGTAAAAGATCACCAAACATTCCAGTTGAATCAATAAAATTGATACAATGAATTTAATTTCTTTGAAAGTTTTTTTTTGTTAACGTTCCCACAAAACCGCACAAAATAAAGAATATATTCTGCATGAACGCCGGCAAATGATGATTTATTTAAAGTTTTCGGTTTGACAAACATGCATCGTTCACAAATTAATTGGTTATTAAAAAATGAAAAAAAAAAATTAGGAAGCGAAACCATTCTCATTAAATAAATGCAGAACTAAAGTGATCAAGAATAACAACATATTCAGTGATGGTCGGTTGATTAGCAAAAATGAATTGTTCAGAACAAGACGGATGCGGAATCCAATGAGACCAAATCTGAAGAACATCTGTAGAAAAATGCGGTCGATGATCGTTGATTGTTTTAATGAATCCAAAATAAAATGCATAAAATGGCATTTTTATGATGATTGGACATTGGCCATTTGGCATCTTAATCCAACCAAAATCGTTTGAGAAAATAATGAAGCAAGTTCATTAGCATCAAATATACAACCAAAATATACACTCATATGCATCTATACGTTTATACATCTGGACAATATGTAGATAATATCAACCAATCATAAAACAATTATAATTTCATTGAAAATGTTGAATATTGAATTTCCAAAACGACCATCATTAAATAGTACAACAACCGACACATATCCCAACTAATGACCGAACGAGTTATTTCACACAAAACTAAAACCTTTTCACTAATTGATTCATCAATATTTATTTGTACTGTGTGTGTGTGTGCGTTGCTATCATTCAATCATCATTATTCGGCCAATGCCGAATTATCATTTCGTTTTATCGAGTATCGAAATAAAACATTCATTTGTTGTAGACAATTGCAAGCGAGCGAAGCAAATGATTTCATGAATGAAATATAAAACAATATACGCAGACCAATACATACAGCTGTGTATGCCCAAATTTTGATCAATATCTCTGATTTTATGTGAACAATCGTTAATATTACAGTAAAAATTATATTATGTTTAGCTTTTATGACTTGTCGATTATTCCGTTGGGCTACTTTATTTTTTTTTTTACGTGTTCATTGTCGTGCTTAACACGTAGACCGGACAATAGGTGCTATTTCAGTGTGGGAGACCATTCCGTTATGATGGATATGATTTTATGGTTTGTCATTAAGCAGATGATATTTTTTTCATCGAGAATTTGTTCTTCACAAATTAATTGTGATCGATTCAATTGAGTGCATCGGAGATGCGCTATTTCAGGCGCTAGAGAAAAAAAAAGATTATTAAATTTAACAAGCAAATGATGATCAAATAATAATAATCTTCTTGAAAAAGTCAAGTGGTTCGACTAATTGAATACACCCAATTAGTCATCGTGCACTGAACAACATTAAAAAGTCATTCACTTCTTTTTCTTTTCGGAATTTTCTACCTTCTTTTTACTTACTTTATTTTTTCTAATGCTCCACGCTTTTGCCCAGTCCACATATCACGATTTCCGTTTATTTCGGTGAATGATGGTCCAAAGTTTATCATTATATTGTGTGGCATACATAGTGTGCAGGTGCAGTGTGCAGAGTTTACACATTTTTTCAATGTCATAAAAATGTGCACAGTTAGGCATTTCAAAGTTTCCAATTAGCGTTTTATTGCACATCAACAAATCGGCCATTCCAAACCAATCAATAACAATAATCCAAGTGCAATAAGTTGATGCTTTTATTGAATGTGTGCCATCGTCATGCACATTTTGCAAAAATGGATAATTTACTGTTCGTTTGGCACGGAATTCAAGAAATGATGAAAATCAGATTCATTCTCCATCTCGAACCATACCAGACCACACAATGGTTTCGATAATGATTGGCCAAAAACATGGTAGCAACTATTTTTGTTTTAAATTCGTCACTATCGCATTTTTTTTATGCGGCTGTATGACCAAAAATCACAACTGGACAAACCATTTAGTGATGAATAAATAATTGAATGAAATAAAAAAAAAAATATTTTTCCATACAAAAATGCACTTTAAGACATTTGTTTGATGTATTTATGCTGGACTCGTCCATTATTTCCGTTTTTAAAATTTGACAGAAATGATTGACAGGCGATATGAAACGATTGAAATTGAATCATTGGTACCGACGACCAAATTAAATTACTAGTCAGTTTTATAATTCATTCATTGAATCGATGAGCAACAAATGGCCGATGACCAACGAAGAATAATATACATTGATCAAAGTGAAATTTGCCTTTTTCCGAAAATCGATTAACGGAAATGAATGTTTTTTTCATTGTGTCAATCAAACTAAATACAAAAGTTCCTCGAATGGAATTGGAGCGATTGTCATGTAAACGATTGCCGGAAACTCGACGACAACAATTCCTTAACAGTTTGGCATTCGATGTTCGTGTTTCAAATATGAAAGAGTCTTTTGTCTGTTAATTTTACACGTTCGGTAAGAATTAAATTTTTGTAAAATATAATTCTGATTGCTGAGTGTTTTCCATTTTCCACGTTATGTTTTTGTTCATTTGACCGATTCAGCTTCGAATGGTTCAAAATGAAAACTAACTCCTTTTTTTACTCCCATTCAATTTTAATGGTGTGTTCCATATACCGATGGATATTGTTAGCGCTCCAATTTCAATAAATCGATAAATTCATGTAGCAAATGGTGGGGTAAAGTCGTTGTCTAAAATATTGAATCGATAAGATAAGGAATTTGTTCAATTCATTTGTTAAAACCTTTGCCGTTCGATGATTTTATGAATAACGTCATTGCAACGCTGTTACATTTTGTATACGCGGTATAAAGTATGCATACATATCCAAATGTTTTCAACGCCTACTTTTACTATCTTCATTCTTCATCAGATATTCAGTGTGTGAAACGAAAAAGAGAATAAAAAAAAATGTATTGCTCATGTTGTCGTTGACAGTGTTCATGCTTAAGCTAATATTCAAATCAATCGATAGATAGATGCTGTGTTTTTCCGCAGTCGCCACTTTTCTCCATTGTTCATTGTTTTGAATCCATTTTTTCCGCTTTGTCGTTTTTTTTTTTGAATGAGTGCGAATTGGAGCGATGTCGATGAGGATGTTGAACATATTGGTTTGGATATTGCATATGAATCGAATAAATTCTATTATATACATAATAATATTCAAATGCCATGTGCTTTCCACGAAGCCGACCGAAATGAATGGTCACAACGTTTTGAATAAAATTCCCGCTCAAATGCATTACGACAATTTGAGCAAAGCCGAACGTTTATGTGTGCATTTTGCATGATATCCTTTGTTTATATTCGATTTTAATTAGACCAATTGTATGCGCAATCGCAATTGCAAATCACAGTACAGTGGCATAGGTCACACTCATTTCCATTGATTCATTGCATATTTTCACATAAATGAATGAAATGTCTTTATATGGTCAATAACCAAGTGCATTTTCATTTTCGCACTTGGTATTCAGTCCGATGAATAATATATACTTGACGATAATGAGATAGCGAATAAATAAAAAAGATACATAAACACAACACACGTTAACTGGCCACGTTCTTATCGCATGTTCGACCGCCACCTTTTTACTTTTCTCTTTTTTTTTTTCTTTTTCTTTTGAAAATGGAATGCAATACGCATGCCAAAGAATGAATACACAATGCAAAAAAAAAAAAGAAATAAAATGAAGAAGAAAAAAAACAACAACAACAACAAAAGGCCCATATTAATAAAAGCTACTTTGTATTCGTATCATTTTTGTTCGTTGTTTCGTATTTTCAAAAAAGAGAAATAAAAATAAAAAATAGAGCGAATGGCTCATTGGTTTCGTTATTATGGTTGCCGCTTTATCAAACATGCCGAGCATTTATAGACTCTATAAGTGCAGAGTGTATTGAATATTGAATGGAACGAACGAACGAATGAAAAAAAAACAAATACGGAAAAATTGAAAGAAATCACAGTGCATTTTGTTTGATGTTTGGGCACTTCATTTAAAGTATCGTTTGACCTCAATTTAAATTACAAATGTTGATCCAGCCACAACAACAACAATAATAATAATAATAATAATAAGAATCAATGCGCTCTTGAGTAGCACACACCGGCATACAAAGTAATCAATATTGTTACGACGAATATAAATTCCATTTTGTTTCTCTATCATATCAATTTTGCCTAAAGTGTCGGCATTTTCGGTGCAGATAAATAAAAAAAATTTCCATTTACAATGTATCAAAATCCACTTATTTTGTCTTGCAACATTCGTTGATTCAATTTTTCTCATCTCATAATAAATAAAATTTATCGCGAATAAATGTAAAGTGTAAATGTCCAATGGTTCGGCTATTCAATGTGTGAAAATGAATCTTCAATTTACATTGAAGGATTGAAATACATTACGTAAGCATGGCATATATTAAGCCAATGATCGTAGTCATTGGTAGTGTCATTGAAGCTATAAAAATATACAATGTTTGCTCAAAATGGTTCAAAAGCACTAAAAGTGCAACGATAACACTGAGTGCTATGTATTTTTGGCTCTATTTTTCGTTTTTTTTTGTTGTTGCAATTTATGCGTTTATGATAGTGAATTGATAGCTGCAGACACTCATCTTCTGCAAATTCACACAATACACATGTACTTGTTTGTGTGTCACGAATGAATTAGTTAATTCCATCAATCAATATCAATCAAGTGATTTGTGCCATGTGAAGAGTATATACTGGCGCCGACCCATAAATCACAAATAATAATGATAAAATGATCGACAACAGCGGAAAATTTTCCTCATTGATTCATCGCTTTTATGGGCGCACTTTGTCATCTAACATCCAAAGTTATATGTATGATCCAAAAGTATAAGATCAAATCAAATTAATCGAATGCATACGATATTGATGGAAATGGGAAATGTGTCGATGACAAAAATCTATAAAATTTTTTATTATGTGTTACAAATGAATGCATATACACATCCGTTGTACGTTGACGCCGTCACGATTGCCATAAAAATAAAATTACTAATGAATGAAATGCATGTATAAGTATATGAAATATGCGGATCCTCGATGAGCCAAAAAAGGCACTTATTATTATTATTATTATTATATTTACGGCATAAAATTACATTCAAAACGTGTGCATTGATTAAAATTTCATTGTATTCATTGAATAATAATGAGAAAGAGAAAACTTCGCAAACAACAACAACCACAGCACACATATGCATTGAATGTCAATAAATAATAATGAAAAAATGTGGACAGAGAAAAATGAATGAAGCACACGATACGAAGTAAATAAAACCCACACATAATTAAACAAAATCTGTTGAAATATTTTTGCCTGTGATTGCTAGTTAGCTGCTAGTCGTGTTGGATTGGTCGCATATGTGCAAAGTTTTTGCACTCTTTTATTGATTGGATTTGAATACATAAAATGGAATATGGGCCCAGGTTTACCATTTACGATATAAGATATAGATTACAATTTGAATAGCAAAGTACAGCGCACATATTTCACTGCATTCAGCCAAACATGCTTTTCTTATTTGGAAAAATTGAATGCGAATTTTCGGGTGTTTATCGAACACACCCACAAGCCATAGTATTTTGTTTCTTTCGTTTTTTTTTGAAAGGTTCTTCTCATTTAAAATTGTTCGGTATGAGTCATTTGCAATATTTGCAAATTTGGTTGTAGATTTCTTGGCATGACAAAAAAATAAATAATGTAGAAAGGAAAGAAAAATGTTAACAAAAGTTCGAACAAGAGACGTTTGCAATGTTTCTTATACACCAAACGGATGCATTTTAATTTATTTTCATTCGGCATATGACACAACATGAATTTCAAACGGTAGCTCGATTTTTTCCACTTTCTTGTTTTGTCTTCGAATTCATCGAATAAATTATAAATGAGAATATGAATTGAGTCGTTTGACATGTGCCTCGGCACATGCCACAACACATCATTGTTGCCTTATTCGTAGACATCCTTCGGACTCATTTTCAATACATTTATTTCCAAAATTTCAAGACATTTCTTTGTTCAGCCTTTTCTCATTTCTTTCCTTGGGCATTTTTGAAATGATTCGAATGTCTGAATTCATTCATATTTGAATATGACTGACAAAGTTCAATATTCGGACAATTCAGATTCATTCGAATCACTTTTTTTTTCTACTTATGTCATTCTACAATAGAAAAACATTTTTTTTCTTTTTGTTATACATAATAGATAATGGAAAGGAACTCATAATAGCGGAAGAAATATTTCCATTTGTGGAGAGAGATACTTCTGTTTGGATGAACAATGAATATATAAGGCAAAATGATTCATATTGACGCAATGATATTAAATCCACATTGGTATTCAATGGAGAGAGGAAAAAAAGTGTTAAAATTGATTTTTGAATGAAAAAATATTGAGCTATTTCACATGAATGGGCAAATTGTTAAACCGTCATATGTTTGACGTGTGAAGTGAACAGCAAACATTTGTGTTTGAATGAATCAATTCAAATTTGTTTTTTCGGTCGGAAGTGGTGTGCGGTGTGTGTGTGTGGGTGCCACGTAAATTTTACAACTTTTGAATGAATGATGAGTAAGACATATTTATATGCTTTGAGCTGTTGTCTTTTTTGTACATGGAAATTTATTCAATTGGGAACCAGTGTGAAGAATTCCAGATCTCCCATTCATTCAGTCAACGCCGGTTAACTGTGGGGCCATATCAAAGAAAATGTCAATCAAATGAAAAACCCAAAATATTCAAATCTTTCTGGATCAAAATTGCTCGCATAAATAACAATGTGAACTATTTTATGCCCAGAAAATATATTCATCACAAAAATGACTGAATGACGATGTATTCGTATTACATCTGGGTTATTCTATATAATAATACTGTACAGACTGAATGATCATTTCTCCTATTGTAATTTCAATTTATAAATAGAATTTCGAGTGAAAAAAACACACTATTCTTAGCAATTCAATTAAAGCCCCGAAAGCAACAAAACAAATGAACAGATACTGTAATGATGAAATTACATCAAATGAAAATAACACACATCAAAAGGCAGCAAAGTTGACAAATGCACTGAGGGTGCTGTGTAAATTGTAAACTAATTTTGAATTTTAGCTTTGTGTTTTGTCAATGGTCGATTATATGTTTGCCTATGGCCGTTATTTCAACTTTATATTGACAAATTTGTCTATTCATACACCAATGTGTAAATAGAATGTGCTGAATATTGGATGTTTGAATCATTTGCCATACCTGCATGAAATCATTCATACACAAAATTAGTTGACCTAGTTGAGTGCACACGACTGCATCGAACATCCACTGATTGTTGTCGTTAAAAGAAAACAAGATACAAAAAATACAAAAAAAAAAATGAGAGAGATCGAAAAAAAAATATACAAAAAGAAAACAAAAATTGGAAGCATCAACCGTTCGATTCGAAAAAAATTATGTGTATTTTACGGCGATTTGTTATGTCTTGTCATCCGTTCTCGAATATAATTATTATTATTATAATAATTTTGATTGTCGTTAACATTAACGATGTACAACAATTCTAGCGGCAATTAGTTCGAGTAAATAGATATTTCATAATATCACCTGTAAATTTGTGTTCGGATCATGAGTATTTGGGTGATTTCGTTTGATTCGTTTTTTCTTCCAACAAACCGCTACAAAAGTCTATGTATAGTTTGATTGTGTTATATTTTGGAATTTATTGTTTAAATTTTTGAGTCGGTAAGCGTTTAGCATGAATGGCAGTCGACAAACTGTCACCTTTGTAGTTGTTGTTGTTTAAGGTGATGGCCATTTTGTGTCTCTTTTTTTTCTGTTTCTATGTGATTATTTGATTAATTTCAGTTTTCTCTTTTTTTTTGTCATCCTTTAATTCGATTCGCTAACTGATTGTTGGGTAATTGGTTTTGTTTTTTTTTTCGTTTCACATCGTTTAATAGCACATCG
>GL501408.1:698518-710755 GCA_000149185.1 Mayetiola destructor
TAATAAGTGTGTGTGTGTGTGTGTGTGTGTGTGTGTGTGTGTATTTGCCCAATTTGATACAAAATACGGGAATCCAACAGCTCGAATTCGGCAAAAGCAAGAGCAAAGAAAATACATGCACACAGCGCATAACATTTGAAGCGGCTCAAACAGAATGACCACATTCCAATAGCTGTTGATTCGTATGTTTTTTGTTTTTTGTTTTTTTCATTTTCTTTTTTTTATGTTCGTTCTTCACTGTTCATTTGAACACATTTTAAAGTGTTCAGCGTTCCACGTTAGTTAAAATTTCATGAAAATCCAAAGGTTGGCATTTTATGTTGGCAACCGAATGCAGGCAGGTTCAATAGCTTTATGAGCAGCAAGATGCCATAAAACTGGAATTCAAAATCCATGATCAATTCAAGTTCATGAATCCAACTATCGAATTTAAGTCGTTCGTTCAGATGGTTTCTGATTTTTCTCAACATTTTATTATCCTACGCATAATAATAATGCATTGTGGATACATCTGTTTTAATGCATTCCACACGGTCCACTCACAAACGGTTACATATTACATTCCAACACATAAAATAAAATAAAAAGGATCACCAATCAGCAGCGCAACTGAATATGGTGTGTGGGTTTTCCACACAAGAAAGAATAACATAAAGAAAGGCCATTTAAAATGTAATCGAATCTGAAGAAATTCCCCACATGGGCACAAAATGGCATCAATTCTTCGATCCACGTGAAATGTGAATGACTTTAATATGCACATTCCAACGGCAACATTCTGTGATTTTTTTCTTTTCTTTTTCATTTTCAACTTGCATTCACAGGTCTCAAATCTCATCTAATATTGAGGCAATGTTGGCTTATAAATGAATGCATGAACACTGAACACTGAACAGACAAAGTCAATAGATTTATGTTTCGGAAAATTAGTTTCAATGAGCGGAAAATGCACTTGATAAAAATGGTAAGCGCAACAAATGTGTCAACTGAAAGTGGAATTCTCCCATCTTTTTATTGATCAGATTATTTATAGCTTAAGTGGTATTAGTGCTAACCTAGCAACGATACAATTTTACGCCATACTCACAACTCCAACTTTGTAATTTCAATTAAAAATTTGCTTTATCCTTTTTTTTTCTCTGTCGCAAATCATTCTTGGCGAATGTTGTGTATCGCTTGCGCGCCACATATTCGCCTTTGTTTGATCGTTCTTTTTCGGCTGTGAATAGATTCTCGTTCAAATAATATTTGGAACGCATGCTTCTAACCCGTTCTCACTGTTTGGCATTGCCGTTCGTCCATCTCTTTTAAGCGGTTGCTTTTGTATCGCTGATGCTGATACTGGTGCTGTAATCGCTTTTGCTGCTACGTATTTATTCATAAGATTCAGTTGAAGCATAAAGAAAAAAGATCAAACACCTGTGTGTACATTGTACATTGTGCATACAGATACAGGTATTTTGCAATACACAAACTGCATGCTCGTTAATGGAATTACTTTGTTTCAATATTATTCGTGTACTTGTTCAGTTTTTTCAATGCATTTTGAATGTGGCTTTCACCATCCTAGCAATGTACTCACAGTAACCAGTAACCAGTAACTTGTAACCAGTAACCAGCGTTAAGTTAATATAAAAAGCATTTTTTGCATCATTTGTTTTTTCATTGTACATCATCCTGGTTGTTGATCATCGAGCATTGAGCATTTTGTATTGAGCAGTCTTCGTATCCATTTTTCTATTCTTCAATTTGCCTCTTTTGATTCCGTTGGCTTTTCATTGGGTCGGTTGTTGGCAAATGCTTGCATTTACAATCATTTTCACTGAATGGAATTTTTCCAGTGCATTTGAACGATTTGGTCTACGATGCTTTGTTTAATGAGCTAAAAGAAATAAAATGCATCTGTATACAGACAAAGTATGGATAGCGAAAAAAGAATGGAAAACAATCTGCAACAGGATGTGCAAGGTCGTATTATAATTAAACAGAAATGAAAGAAAAGAAAAAAAAAAATGAAGAAAAAAAAGAAAACAACAATTTTAATAGCATTTTTTCTCTCCATTTTATACTTGTATTAATCACAATAGCACAATGTGTTTGTCTGATTTGATGACAGCAATGATGAAGAAGAAAGAAAAAAAAAATCCAAATCGGTCAAAAGAAAATAAAGAATCCATTTACTGATTGCAATGGCAAATTCGTATTTTATTGAATACTAACTTGACACTGAATCAACACAGCCCATTTACAGCTTGCGTTCGACAAAAGAAAAGAAAAAACGCAATTAATATGAATCTTCAATTGCTATAAAATCGTGAAACGAGAATTAATCAAATTCCGAGAAGAAAAAACATTAAATGACGGGCAAAAATAGCCATTGTAACTTTAGCCAGACTTGATGTACAAAGTGCGTATGTGGATTTTTTTTTAGGCACGCTATAAGACCGGAACAACAAACCAAGTTCTCGTGAATTCCCGATGCTATTGTAATGTGGAACATGTTTATCGCTATTTTTCTATTTTTGGCTTGCACTTTTTAGAATCAACCAAATGCGATAAGTTCTATTTTTTCTTTCAACTTCCAACAATATTATCTATTGGGTTTCATTAATTCTGGAGAATTGTTCGGATGAAACGATTTCATGTTTAATGTTAATTTCATTCGATTCTTTTTCAATTGATTTTCATTTTTGCAAACGTGTTCGGTGTTCAGTTCACCAACATTGATTGCTGACTTATTTAAAATTCTTTTGCAACTTGATCATCATCACATTACAAAACAATAAAATATGCAAACATATCGCTTTTGAAATGTCATACATTTGTAATTGAATTCCAAATTTTTTGCCATATATTCCGTGTTCCATTCGTACATTTGAGCATCGAAAACGGTTTTGTTGGTACTTTATGCATATTCGAGGAATACACAATGAAAACTGATGAAATTTTTCAATATTTATATGTAAAAATATCTTTATTTACAAATTTGTTTCTGGGCTAAATTCTTATTTAAAAGTTTCCAAAAAATATAAATCAAAACAGACGATAAAAAAGAAGGAACAAAAAAAAAAAAATAACAATTCATCGATATCAGCATTCAAGTGAATTATTGAATGCGGTACTGTAAAGGACGGCGTTGAAATTATAATATTTATACACATTTATATTCAGAATTCCATGCAAAAGTGTAAAGCCAATGAAAATAAAAGCAACCGCAAAAAATAATACTGAAGTGCACGTGATATGATCAATTTTCGTTATTTGCCCATCGGACAAATTGGAACACGAACACAGGCGCTTAGCGCTGTTATCACAGATAAAAGCGCTGTAATTCACATTTTATTTTCCATTCGATTCTTTTTTGAATTGCTTCCAGCTTTCAGCTCTATCGTTCGAACTATGCATCAAAACCGACTTTCAATTCATGCAAAAATTCCAAATACAAATTGCCTTTTGTTCTATTCACGATGAATTATGACCACCACATAGCACACAGAATATTTACAATGGCATACCAATATAACAAATCATGTATTCGAGTCGATAACAAATCGACATCAATGTATTTCTGTGTAATCTTGATGACTCAGACCGAATCCGGACTAAGTAATCAATGACTTCTGTTTATTTTCGATAAAACTTTTTTTTTCTATGGCATGGACTAATATTTCCCTTCTATTTTTTCCATCAAGCAAATTGATCGTGAGCAGAAGATTGATAGGCGCTCAAAACAAAACACGATAATTCACTTTGTTTTTAGCATGAACGTGCTATTATTGCAGCTGTACTCTCTTATTATACCTTATGCAATTCATTTCAATTGATATAATTGTAATCTGTCAATTAAATTGAATGCGTTCGTTTGTGATATGACGTTTCTGTGTGAGCCGGTCTCATCATTGATATATAGTAGTGAAGATTATCTGCTAATTAATGAATCATGCAATTGACCTGTTACTTGCTTGTTCGCTGTATTTGTGTTTGTATTTAAAATTTCAATAAGAAATAACTCGATAGTCGAATGCAAATTGCTTCACTTTGGAAACGTTCGTCGGCATTCAATTGTAAAAAATTATTATTATTATTTGCCATTCGAAGTTCGGTGAAATCGTCCGTTGACTCGATGCAAAATAAATTCCAACATATTTGTTTATTTTGCTGCTTCTCGTTTTTACTAACAAAAATTTTGCCCTGGAAACCTGCCCTTTTATTGCCTTTCTATGCATAATATTCCGATTTGAATTTTTTTTTTTGCAACAACTGATTTCGGTTTTTGCGTGAGTGAAAAAAGCGGAAAAAATTCATGTTATACATCCACGTCGCATACTATCATCCATACACACTGCACACTACACTCAATTTTCGTATGCATTTTATGTGGAATGTGCGCAATGGTGCTGCTGAAGGAATGTTTTGCGCAAAATAATTTCATTCTTCGAAAACAGCAGGAATTGGCCGAGAGGAAAAGCACTGAACAAAATTAAGAGCTTCAAAAATGAAACATAACGAAAAAGGCAATAACAAACTTCCACTACTTCAACTTTCTAAATGCCATTTTCAACCAGTTCAAACTTGAACATCAAAAACAGTTTACCGCCAACCGTTCGATGAGAGGCTAAAATATGCGTATGCGTTTCGATGCACTGTGCCGTTTTGTGAAATTTTTACTCTTGCCATTTTGTGATTCTTATGCTTCGTGTCCGTTATTTACCTCTTTTTTTTTCGCGATATTGATATTTTATTCAATTCAGAATTGATATTAAGAAGACATTGAGCCGTGGATGGTTTTTTGAAAATAATCATAGTCAGATCCATCGAGTCTCGGTTCGACATTTTCCTTCCTCTTCCCTTTTTTCCCATTCTGTTCAATGAGCAACAAATAAATCGTGCTTCGAATCGGAATGTCGCTAAACACTGAATAAGCCTTATCCGGCCCAAATTCCAATGAAAAACATGTGACACGAATCGGCCACTTGATTTTGAGTGTCTGTGTCATTCGTTCATTCACATTCATTCTCTACATTTTTTGCCGATGTGTCATAATGTGTATTTTGTGACTACGTTGCTTAAATGTCTCTCTGATGAATGACGACAAAACAACGCCAATGAATCCATCGTAAAGTTTAACGTTCTCGAATCCATTCAATACTCAATACAATCAATTCAATTAGAATGATGTCAGGAAATGACGTGCCATAATTTGCAAGCAAAGAATGTTTTACGTTCATTCAGTTATTATTTTATTCTAAATTATGATGAGAGAAAAATACACGATTGCACATTGCACATTGCACTTGATTCATTGCATCTCCATTTTTAATAGTCTCACATTGATTGAACGATGAACGTTCAACAACGATGATCCATTCATTAAAATAACATAATATTGATGACGCATCCAATTGTCATTTTATTTTCTCATCGTTGTTAAACTCAATTCACTTCGATTATAGTTCGACTTTGAGAGACTACTTCAATTTCAAAATGATAGCAAATGTTGTATGGCAATAAATTGAACCGTTTTTTTTATTCTTTGTTGCGATATAGCCGTAGCACAGTACAACTTCAACCATTCACCCAACGGCAATCACAATTATTTATTCCAACATTCTTCGAATGGCTTAATTTCGATGTGGCTGTCTCACATGTTGTTGATTTTCTCATGCAAATTATCATGATAAATTTAGTAATTATTTTGCTACTTTGTATCAATTTCACCTGAATTACCAAAGCCAAAGCGATGAAAATATCAATTTATAGATTTGTTTTGCCCTTTTAAATAAATAGTTTATACGCAAAGTAATCACTGAATAAATTGCAACGGTATTCAATATGCTCACGACTTGCGACACATAAATCGAGGCATTTATTGACACGAAGCTGTTGAAACTGATGTACATTTTAAACAAACATTTTCTCTCATTCTGTTCAATTTTATTGCCATTCGGTTTAAATGAACCGTTTTGATTTTGTGACAAGAGAATTATACCATGCGTTTCTCACATTCGTTGTTATCTTGTTATCGATGTGATTTTATGCTGTGTTTTGCAATTTCTTGTTTTGCTGGTTGATATGATTTCCATAAACTTTAATATCGCGTGAGAATTGTTTTTGTGACTCATATTGTGACACTTGATTTGTTCGTTTAATTTTTCTCACAACGCTAAGCCACTTTATTGGTTTGCCACCGGCTCATTTTATTTTCCTACCTTAAAGTAACGTTCAATGACTTTGTCATATCAACGTCAATATTATGTATTAATTATTCGGTCAACCGGATGGATCGGAACATGTTGTCAACATCAACATAAAATTCAATCCTATTCATTATTTTCAACAGGAAAAGATTATATTCGGAAATCAAGAAAAAATATATAAAATAATAATAATAATAATTTGTCTCTCGTTAAAATGAGGTATTCGCATGTTACAGTGTCACTCAATTTGAGAGATTAAAAATAAATTTGAATGATTTGCATTCACGATTCCCAAGTATGCTCTATTTCATTGAAAACGGAAACAAAAACAAAACCTTAACGTACGCATCCGTTCCGACAACAAACTGTCCTATGCGCATACGAGGCCTGCCCAATGTTCAATGACATTAACTTTCTTTTTCACAATTATTTCATTTTTGATTTTCTCATTTCATTCAGAGCAAATTTTAAGAATTCAGCTTTTTTCGCTCGTATTCAATTTATTATTAACATTGCACCGTGATCAACGCAAAGTGCATTTTATATTTAATATGTTTCATGAATTTTGAAGTTTTTTTTTTCATTTGTGTTTGTAGGGCTTTATAAGCATTCTAATCACTGATTCAATTTGGATATTTGTCATTCGTACTCATTCAATGTATACGATATAAATGCATTCATCGTGAAAGAGCAATCGATTATCTGCCGTCATTTACTTGCTGCATTCATGCCCAACAACTATGACTAACGCTGCAAATATTTATTTTTTCTCTGATTTAATTAAAAGCCAGAAAGAAAAAAAAGCTGCTGCTGTTTATATATTTGTTTTATTCTCATTTTGTTGTGTCGTCATATTACATAGAGTCGATGATAAATAGAATTGATTTGAATCGCGAAACATAAAATGTTGAATAATAATAATAAATAAAATGTGCTCAACTCGAGCCAATACACAAATTCCGATCTCAATGTGAACAAACTGTAAAACGGTCAAACGATGAATGAAATTAAAAATACTCATGATTCGTGATTCATGATTCATGCATAATTATAATCATAAATTATAAGCCATTTGGCATTTGGTAATAATTAAATAATCTCAAAAAATGGCCTTTATCTTATTAATTTTTTTCTTTCGATAAGTAATTATTCCACAATTACATTTTAATGCAATACATTCATCAATTCACACCATATTTTTTTTTTATCTATTGACTTAGTCAATTTGACTATAGTTAATGCATCATAGCTTCAATGCAACAAACCCCAGTCATCGGTTCATAGTCGATTCAAGTTCGCAAGTATTATTAGTACGACGTCATTTTTCATTTGCGTTAACCAACGCACACACACACAAACACACACACAAAGACTGTTATGTATTTTCATCTTTGGAGAATTGGAGCAACGGAATGCAAAAAATGATCAGGCCGGATGCGCACAATGAGAAGAAATTGTTCCATTTCAGTCCACCAACTGATGAAAAAACAATCAACTGAATTAATTTCACATAAGCAAACTAGTAGAGTATAGAGACAAAACCGAGCTCAATACGAGATTCACAAGAATGAAAAAAAAATATTTATGAATCAATTCTACACACAAACAGCCATACGCCATACGGAACAATTATGAATTATTTTGAATAGGCCTAGATTCCGGCTCCGGCAGTCAGAATGAAAAAGAAATACAATATACATCAACAAAATTATCGAACCGAAAAACGTTTTCCATTCATACAAAATACAAAATACAAAATGAACAAGTGCACAGTGCACATAGTGGTGGCACCGACACACATTTATATTTTATATAGTTTTACGAATCTACGACATTCCGGCAGCCACCGCACTCGCAATAGTGGCTCGGTGCTAATGTATGCGACCATAAATACGATCAGATGTTTTTGGATTTTGATTCATTCAATGAATTCAATTGAGAGCAATCAATTGAATGAGTGAATCGTACGAATAAATTGATTGCTTTGAATTTTTTCATTTGCAATAGAATGAAACAACAATATATATAATTGTTTTGTACATCTGAACTCCGCTGATAAAATCATTTGATTGGAATGTTCGAAAATAATAATGTCTCATTTTTCACTATACATTTTCGAATGAGAGAACCTGTTTTGTCAAATATATTAATTTGCTACGCAAAATGCAACGCAAATAACAGCTGATATGAGTAAAAGACACAAACGTGATGTGAAATTGTTTATTTCTTTTTAAGATTATTATTTTTCTAAAAATAAATCATCGAAACGAACCGAAAGCAAAAATTGCGCATATAGAATATTCGCGCGCCAAAGATGTTGTGTTGTTGAACGTGAATTGAGTCACTTTTGTCATGAATCACTAGTAAAAATGTGCTGAAATAATGATTTCATTGTTCTGATCGATTCGATTTGTTGGTGTGACCAAAATTGATGATAAAAAAACCACTTTTCGAGAGAAAAAATTTATAAAAAAGGGAATGTGTGCAAGAACATCGATCATATTGGCATTCAGAAAAAAAATCATAACGCTTCTACCGTTTGCATGAAGCAAAACGAAAAAACACAAAATGTTATGTAATTGAAATATCTAACGGCGCAATAAATTTTGCTCATAAGGTTTGTTATCGCCAGCGTGATGCTAGTCATCAATCACTAGCGTTAAAAATCAGAATATCATAGAAGCAACAGTTGAACAACCAATACTTGCATCCATATAAAATCGCTGTTCACATTCAAATGTATCTATTTGTACAAACTGCACCCATTGCATGATTTTTTTTCGATTCTCACCACACACTTTCACTAACCATCCTAATTTTTATGGTAAAACGAAAAATTCTATTTTTTCCATTGAATTTGCATTGAGCACATGGTGGGATATCAAAAAAAAAAATACGAATTACATTTAGATTGTGTACTACGATTGTCGATGGGTCCGCACCCAATTATTTAGAATGCGTTGCCTTGCACATTGTTACGGCACCCGATATGAACTAAGTGAGAACAACTACATCCAGCTGAATGGTAAATGGTAATGCACCCAAATCGTACAGCGCACACCATATATGGAAATGAATGATTCAATGGAATCATGTGTTGCGATCGATGTTCAGGTATTTTGGTCGCCATAAAAATGTAAACAAAAACTAATTTCTACCTCATATCGTATATCGTAGTCGTAGATGTAGCGGAATGTGCAAAATAATCGTCGATTAGATTTTTTTTCTTTTTTTTTTTCAAATAATTAGTAGGTGCTTGACATCGAATGTGACTTCTATGCAAATACCAACAATTTTATGACCAAATAAGTCCGACCAAAGTGATTGGACTCAAATTGAATGTGTTTTGCTATAATAATAATAATAAAATGTTGTTATGCACTTTACGCTAAACGATATTGAATCGAAACGAATTTTTCAGTCAATGTTAAAACACATGCCAAAGCTGATTTTATGCATTACAAATGTGTGGCGACGTATTTCAAATAAGAATGCTGAACCAACAATTGCAATGGAATGCAATAAAAAGTCCGATCTCCCGGATACTGAATGCAGGAGAAATAAATGCTGTGCCATGTGGATTTTTATGGGAAACGAAATAAAAAAAACTCAGCCCTAAATACAATATTACATTCCATTTGAGTAAAATATGTGGTCCAGTTTGACTATTCCAGGTCCAATCAAATGGAATGAATAAAACATTTCAAAGTTTGAGTCAAATCATCCATTTTAGCGGAAATGATGAAGAAAACGTTAAAACCACGTGATGTTCCAATTACACACATCAAAATACACACACACACACACACATGCATCTAAAGAATGAAAATGGTATAAAAAATACAAAACACAACTGCTGCAATATGAGCAGCTGAATGCAACATTTCGTTTACCAATTTCGTTTAGTATTTTCATTCGTGCGTTCATTTCATTCTTTTTATTAATTCTGCATTCAATTCACTTTTGCCTGTGCCTTTGTTCATTTTACGTTGAATTTCTATCGGACGCACTGTGTATACCTACTTATGGTGCACGCTACAAAATGGATCGCATGGCAGCCGAACTAAAAACTGTTTGCTTTTTGTATGTTATATTTACGTTCACGATTTTTTGGTTCAAATTGAAAATTCATAAAATTGGTTCGCTGTGTTTCGTTGCTTTTCCAATGGCGCAAAAAAGGCGCGATGACAAAATAAGTAAAATGATCTTCTGAATGCGACCGAAATTGATTACAGACAGACACACATAACACACACACATAAAATTTTAGTTGCGCAATATTTACAGTGGTCTCAATTAGACAGTAACACGAGAATGATATATATATTTTTAGCGAAGCCAAAACAAGCAAAATATTTTCTATTTTTAACGTTATTCATGCATTCACAATTGACAATTCACCGTTTTCTCTATATTATATTATGCATAAAAGCTGCATTTTTTTCATTCGCGTAATTAAATTCAAATCATTAACAAATGAAATTAAACGTTTACTTTTGGTCTGAATATATTGGTATTGTTCTTGAATTAAGAAAGCTTAATTAAAATCTGAAAACATGTTTACGTCATCGAATACTTTGTATACAAAGGAATATATTCCTTCGTTGTGTATTTGAATTCACTTGGAATTTTCTCTCTGTAAATGCGTCATGAGTTGTTAACGTTCGACAATAAAAATTCTCTTTACGTTCATCAAACACAAAATATTCAAATTGACGCTCCTCAATGATGCACTTTTTTCATATAAAAAAACCGCAATCGAAATTCATAACCGGTGTTCAAAATAACAAAACAAAAACGAAACGACCAGGAAAAGTCATTCAAGTTGTTGATATTTTGAAAAATGAAAGAAATTCGGATTTTTTCATCCACAGAATGGATTCAAACAAGAAAGTACAAAGTCAAAGTTTTCATCGAATAAACAAATGCAAAATTATGTAAAAATTGTAATTGCTGAAAGAAAAAAATGCATGGTTGTGATGTTGTGATTGTTATTGCAGTGCCGTTTGACGTTGCCCGTTAACGTTTAACGTACCATTTGTGTTGTCATCGCATAGTTTTCAATATGATTTGAATCATATTCGATGTTTGCGGTGAATTTGATGTGAACGAACGGCCTTACAATCTATTTATCTAATAATAAACAACAAGCCCCATGTCCCCATGTTATTTTTGTTGTTGGATTTATTTATTTTAGTTTTTTTTTCTTCTCATTTTTTTTTGCTATTTTCGTTGCCGTAACTCGTTCTCTATTCGTATGATCGGTGTTTCTGTATTTGTCCCCGGTTTTTCTGCATTCCTCTGTTTATATTATAATGCACACTTTTTTGTTTTTTGTTGGCGAACAGCCGTCATTTCGTCTCTATCCCGTTTGCTCTTCGCCTCAATTACATTGAGTGTACACACGGTGCACTTGTACGAATGCACACATCACAACAGTTCAAATAAATTGGCTGGCGATTTGTGGTCACAAACAAATGCTATGCAATCAAGATTTTTTTAATAAAACGAAAGATAATGGTGGTCATGAGGCAATAAGTCATACCAAAAAAAAAAAAAAATAAGAAAAACTCAATGAATTTCAACATCACAAGAAAATGGCAATTTATACAGTTCAAATGAATTAATCGATAAACATATGGAATTAAAATGAAATTGAATCGATTCACTTTGTAATCGATTGCCATTTGTGTTCATTTACTGTTAACAAAGTATACAACCAATCAAATGGTTTGCCAATCGGATGGAAAATGTTCGAAAAATATTCAAACAAAATAATCGTAATTATTGACCATTAGCGGATGATATTATGGAATCTAAAAGTGGAGCTTCTGGTTTTCCCCAATCAAATTTTGCCTTTGTGCATCAAAGTGCTGCTGAATATTCAATACCAACGAATTTGTATTTTGTATCGAATGCAGTCTCAGCACAAGAATTCCCGTTTAATATATATTTAATGCAAATTTGCAAAATATAAAATTCAATTTTTGTTTTTTCGCCTCTGTCCATTATTACGCGCGAACATAATAATGATTCTTTT
>GL501408.1:827808-839005 GCA_000149185.1 Mayetiola destructor
GGCAAGACAATGGAAATTGGGGTGATGATGATAAAAGCAATAACGATACACGTGGTAAGAGACCAGGCGATTGGGACTGCAGTTGTGGTCATAATAATTTTGCATCGCGAGACAAATGCCAGAAATGTGACGAAACGAAGCCAGAAGGTGCTGGTGCTGCAAATGGTGAAAACATCGGGAAAGTATTTTACATCCCGGAAGAAGTCAAAGATGATGATTTGTTTAGCACGGGAATATCAACGGGTATTAATTTTGAGGGCTACAACAAAATACCAATTGAAGTTGTCGATGCTGCCCGAAACAATGTACCGAAACCCATTGAAACATTCGCATCGTCTGGCCTAAATGAGCTTATTTTAAGAAACGTTGAGCGTAGTGGCTACAAAAAACCGACGCCAATTCAAAAGCATGCAATTCCAATCGTTCTCGGTAAACGTGATTTAATGGCGTGCGCACAAACCGGAAGCGGTAAAACGGCTGCTTTTTTGTTGCCAATTATTCAAACACTTTTGGCTGAAAACATTGCAGCCAGTATCGGATCACCGAATGTTGTCATCATTACGCCAACTCGAGAATTAACAACACAGGTAATATTGAATTGATGAAGAGAGAGAGAGAGAAAGAGACAGCAGAATGATTAAATGCTTTATCGTTTGCAGATTTTCAACGAGGCCCGAAAGTATTCCCAGGGCAGCGCAATTAAAGTCTGTCAAATCTACGGTGGAACAGCATCTCGCCATCAAAGCACCATACTCAACGAAGGATGTCATATTTTGGTTGCAACAATGGGCCGTCTGCTTGACTACTGCAACAAAACATATGTCGAATTCAATAAACTGAAATTTTTGGTATTCGATGAAGCCGATCGAATGTTGGATTTGGGTTTCCAGGGAGATATTCAAAAATTAATGAATCATCCGACAATGATCAAAAATAAGGAGCGTCAAACGGTAAGGCGACTTTTCACATTTAGTTCTGTTCGATTTGAGAAGGTCATATAATCGATAAAAAAAAATCAATTTTTCAGATTATGTTCTCTGCCACATTCCCTGATGATATGTGCCATTTGGCTGGCCAATACTTAAAGTGAGTTTTATTTAAATCAGTCTAAAGCTAAAACTATTGTAATGAATGCATTTTGGTAATGTTTGAAAATTGCAGTGAGCAAGTGTTTCTCAAAATTGGCATGGTTGGTGGGGCATGCGCTGATGTTGAACAAACTATCCTGAAAATCGGTAAATTTGAAAAAAGATCCAAGTTAAAGGAGTTGCTTGAGTCGCAAGATGGATCAACACTGGTATTTGTTGAACAAAAAAAAACGGCCGACTTTTTGGCATCATTCTTATCGGAAAATGAAATTAAATCCACATCGATTCACGGAAATCGTTTGCAACAGCAACGTGAACAGGCATTGGGCGACTTTAAAAGTGGTCGAATGAAAGTATTGCTCGCAACAGCTGTTGCCGCTCGGGGCTTAGGTGAGCTTTTCTAATATTGTTCTTTGATGTGCCGTCTTCTAAAGCAAATCTTTATCATTTTCAGATATTCCGAATGTAAAGCTTGTCATAAATTTTGACTTGCCAAAGACGATTGACGAATATGTTCATCGCATTGGGCGTACAGGACGAGTTGGAAACGTCGGAAAAAGTACAGCGTTTTTTGATCCCGAACGCGCTGAGGTTTGTTTGATTTAGAATTTGGAATAATCATTTGCATTGCTTTTACTAATTTGAAAAAAAAAAATTACATTCTCAAAAACAGGATCAAAATCTTGCACGCGATTTGAAGAAAGTTTTGGTAAATGCCAATCAAACGGTGCCCGACTTCTTGGAAAGTGGTGGCGTTGGTGGTGACGAGGATCATGGTGGAACTGTAACCAATTCGGCCGATCCACCAGCTCATGGGGGCGGAGGCGACGATGAAGAGTGGTAAACAGTATTGACAGTACAATGCCGCACAAATAAAATTAAAAGAAAAAACAAATACTTTGTAAAATACTCTTACGTTTATTAAATGTACTCCATTAAATCATAATCGTTTCGCAGTCCTGAAAATGGCCAGAAAATTGAATATTTTTCGAATTATTATCATAATAAAAATTCCAAAATTCCGGGCATTCATGGCTTTTTTGTGGAGAATATTATTTAATGCGCATTTTTTAAGCGCCAAATGGGAGTATTTCATTGTCTGGCTCATGATCATGCATCATATGTGTGGCTGAGAGTAAAAACATTTCTGTAGACGAGAGCAGGCGGTAAAAAAAAGTTAAACTGTTTTTACTCTCAGTCCGGCATATTACTGCGAGAAAAAAAAACATTTCGCAGACTTGACAAATCATGTCTGGAATGTTCTTTCTTAGAAAATCATGCTTTCAGCATTTGCACACAAGCGCAATTCGCTTTATCTGTAAATGTGGCCGCTGAATTCGATCACATATACATCGCTATCGATACAGTATAGCTGAGTGTATACGGCTCTCATTGTGTTTATTAAAATTTCGGTCATTTGCTAAAGTAAAAACTTGATCGTACAGAATTAAATCATTCAAAAATAAATGCCAATCCAATGAGGTGACATTTTCCAACTTTTAACTAATTGCAAAATATTTTTCGAATTGAATTTTTCCAATTTTGACGTCTAATGGCATTCATTGTTTTCGCGTTCAATTAAGTATTGAATTCGCAACGGAAACACATCATCATACGTCGTACTTAAGATTTGCATCAATTCGCTTTGATATAAACGTTATACAGCATATATTCAAATACGTGCATTTGGCATCGAAGCGATGTACAATACATAGATATCAATTGCTACATTGTCAGCATCAATTTTCAAACTCGTTCATTTCGTTCTGGAAGCCAGCAGTGAAAGGTTTGAATTTTTTGCACAGCAATTGAAGGTACCAATCTAAATATTTTGCTAATTATTTTAAAGCCTTTTTCGCAAATATTAGCATTTTATATTTTAACAGGAAAAATCGATGATTTTTTCAAATTTAATCGAAAAATTGTTGGATTAAATTTGAAAGAATCATCGATTTTTGATTTTTTTTTTTGCACGTGTCTATGATTCTCTTCGAATATAAAATGGCTACCGTTTGGGAATCAACTTTGTTTTTTAATTATTTTTTAAAGATTGAATGCAATATTTTGACCATTTCCAAACGATCAGAGTTGAGCAAAACAATTTTTTGATTTTCAATTTCATCGCAAAAATGAGTGAATGGGACGAAGATAGTGTAAGTATTTTTTGGTGCACAGTTTTTTTTTCTCGTTTAGTGGTTTTAATATGAAACCATTTTATTATTTTTTTTCTAGTCGGTGGGGGCAAAAGGCTCCAGTGGTTGGGATGATGTCGGAGCTAATGATTATTCGAAGCAAGACAGCGGTAAGTTGATTTTTTTTCTAATGTGTAGAATCAAACAAATAAAAAAATGTGCTCGGTTTCTAACCTATCTTTTTTTTTTGCATTCGCTTTTATTTTCTTTGTTCTCAGCACGAGGCTCGAATACTGGCGACCGAAACGGTAAGCAATTCGAATTTTAACTATACAAATAATCTGAAAAAATAATAATTATTCTCGCTGTTTACAGAGCGTGGCAGAGGCCCAAGAAAAAGCGATTGGATTTGCAATTCGTGTGAAGCAAAGGTTTTCGGCTCAAGAGATACTTGTTTCAAGTGCAATGAGCCAAAAGGCGACGCAAAGGTGCATAACATTTTTCAAATTTTTACATTCTGAATTTTGATTTTGATTTTGATTTTGTGGATTTTGATTGACAGGATGCACCGGATGATGGTGGCCGAAGCGATGGTAGAAAGAAACGTGCTGATTGGATTTGCGATGCCTGTCAAGCACGAGTCTTTGGATCTAAGGATATGTGCTTTAAATGTAGCGCACCCAAAGGAGATTCAAAAGTGAGTTTTTAAAATGAAGCAAGCCAAACTTGTAATAAACTCCATTTTAAATCATGGTATTGTCTTTCCTGGTCATTTTTTCAGGATGCACCCGATGATGGTGGCCAACGCGAAAATTGGACATGTGTTTCATGCAATGTCGAAGTTTATGCTTCAAAAAACGAATGCTTCAAATGTAAGAAGCCAAAAAGTGAAGCTATGGCTGGTTCATCAAGCGATGGTTTCGGTGAAGCAAACAATGGTGAAACCAAAGAGAGAGAAGAATGGACCTGCGAGTGCGGCTCAACAAATTTTGCGAACCGTGACAAATGCCGTGGATGCTCCCAAGCAAAACCACGCAAAGAAGGTGATCCAGAGCCCAAAGAATATTATTGCCCGGAAGCTCTTGAAGATAGTGCATTGTTTGGCACGGGCATCAGTGTTGGGATAAATTTCGAAAAATTCGATAAAATTCCCGTAGAAGTTGTCGATGAAGCCCGTAAAAATCCACCACGTGCGATTCAATCGTTCACATCATCTGGATTGAATGATTTGTTGTTGGATAATTTGAAAAAAAGTAATTATACAAATCCAACACCGATTCAAAAGAATTCCATTCCCATCATTTTGGCCAAACGTGATCTTATGGCATGCGCTCAAACCGGTTCGGGAAAAACGGCCGCATTTTTGTTGCCAATCATTCATACATTGATGCGTGATCAAGTTGAGCTTCACAATGGCGCACCGTATGCTTTGGTTGTAACACCAACACGGGAATTGACTACTCAGGTAATGAACGAAATCATCCTATACAATTTTTATCTCAAATTTTATTTCAATTTAAAATTGTTTTTGCATTCGATGCTTTAGATTTACAATGAAGCGCGTAAATTTGCACAAGGCAGCATCATCCGATGCTCACAAGTTTATGGTGGAACATCGACCCGGTTCCAACGAGACATGGTTAATTGTCATATTTTGGTTGCAACACCAGGTCGTCTGATGGATTTCATCGAAAAAGAAATCATTTCGTTGAAAAATATTCGATTCGTTGTGCTTGATGAAGCCGATCGCATGCTTGACATGGGCTTCAAAGAATCCGTTGATAAAATCATGAGCATCACATCGGAATCTGATTCGGGTGAGCGTCAAACTCTCATGTTTTCGGCAACGTTCCCAGAAGAAATTCGTAAGCTTGCAAGAAAATATCTGAAAGATAGCATCTTTTTGAAAATTGGTTTGGTCGGTGGTGCATGTGCAGATGTCACACAAACTTTCTTCGAGGTCGAAAAAGTATTAAGCAAGAAGCGTGACAAACTCATGGAAATTTTAAATGAATCGGATCCAAAAGGTACGCATTAATCATATTTAGTTCTTTCTAAAAATAGAAATATAACATTTTTTTCATTCTTTTTCCCAGAAGAAATTCGTAAGCTTGCAAGAAAATATCTGAAAGATAGCATCTTTTTGAAAATTGGTTTGGTCGGTGGTGCATGTGCAGATGTCACACAAACTTTCTTCGAGGTCGAAAAAGTATTAAGCAAGAAGCGTGACAAACTCATGGAAATTTTAAATGAATCGGATCCAAAAGGTACGCATTAATCATATTTAGTTCTTTCTAAAAATAGAAATATAACATTTTTTTCATTCTTTTCTTTTTCTTTTTTCTATCAGGAACAATGGTTTTTGTGGAAACGAAAATTGCAGCAGACCGATTGGCCGTATTCCTCTCCGAGTCGGAGCACGCAACAACATCAATTCATGGCGATCGCAAGCAATCACAACGTGAAGAAGCCCTGCGTGATTTCAAATCGGGCAAAATGAAGGTTTTGATTGCAACAGCTGTTGCCGCTCGGGGCTTAGGTAAGTGTTCTTAATAATAATTAACTTTGATGTGCCGTCTTCTAACGCAAATTCTTATTATTTTCAGATATTCCGGGCGTTCGTCACGTGGTTAGTGAATCATTTAATCAAAATATTTCCTAAAAACATGAAATTCAATTCAATAGCTGATTTTCTTTATTTGTATTCAAATTTTATTTGTATTCAGATCAATTTCGATATCCCGAAAACAATTGACGAGTACGTACATCGCATTGGACGTACAGGCCGTGTCGGAAATGTTGGGCGAGCAACAAGTTTCTATTGTCCAGAAACGGTAAAAAAAAAATTACCTTTGATTCGTTTTCAAATTCTTTTAATTGACTTTGTTTATAACTTTTTTTGCCAGGATTCGGATATGGAAAATGATCTGGTGCGCATATTGAAGGAAGCAAATCAACCGATTCCAGATTTTCTGGGTGGTGGTGCATCTGGTGGTAATGATGATTTCCGTTCATCTTCGGCATCCACAGCTCGTAAGGTTGATGAGGACGATGAGGGGTGGTAGATGTGTGTCCATTGACCAACGTTTCACTCTTGCTCAACCAAAGCGATTTTGTGAGTGGCGAAAAATTCAACAATTAACAATCATATTTTTTGAAAAACAAACTAAACAATAAGAAAAAAGAAACAGAAGTAAATGAAGCAAGAAAAATGAAACATCCGTTATTAACGGATCAAACGCATAGCGCATAGTGACATCTATTACATTCATTTTAATGTAGGGACATTTTCCATTATCAAGATAAACAAAACAATTGATTTTTCCAGCCGGAATACTGGAAAGCAAGTTTCCATATTTTCTGTGCTCAGAGCACCGACAGTTGTGTTCAAGAATGTCAGTCACAATCAGAATACCATAGCGAGTGAATGAACATTTATTGACTGTTCTATGTATTTCCAAAATTAAACACAAACAAAATGTTCTCAGAAAATGAAATTTAATCAATAAAATCCAAGTTATTATGAATCATATTGAAACTAAACGTTTTTTCCGTTAGTGTTTTTTTCATTCAATAGGAAAATCTATGATAAAAATGTTCAAAGTTATTGATTTGTCAGTTTTAGAGCTATTAATTAATCAAACGAATGGGGGATTGCGTTGGGAGTTATAGCCACAGTAAAAATCGAGTGAAATTTTCATATTCGAATCCATATCAATGTTGCAGACCAAAATAGAAATGTGTAGAATTGGCCAATGAATACTTTATCGGTGACGAATGTGCCGAAATTTTTCAAAACAAGTAAAAGAAAAAATCAACAAATTACTCAAAGTATTCAAAACGTGGAATTTTTCCTAGTCAAACAGTGAAATTTCAGTTTTATGAAGGGAACTTCTTTCAGCTTTTAGTGCAGAGTTTGACTCGATAATTTAAAAAGAAAAAACAATGAAAGCAGGAACGAATGGTCACAACCCTTATAATATCTGTGTACGGTGCGTTGGCATAAATAAATGTGCCGAGTGCTGAGCTGAAACAATTTAAACCGAATAATCATAATCAGGTGTTTATGTAACACAAAGAAAAACAACGAATTTACGCTCAACTACTGTTCAATTGCCGCAATAGATTCGTCGATGTTTACTAATTGTCGTCGGACGTAAAAAATTCTAGATAAGTTTTCCATTTCAGTTATTGTGATATTTATTTAAAGTGCAAGTTTGTTACAAGGGCAGTTTTTTCTTACATCAATAAGTCAATCATCAGAATTGCCATCAAAACATTGAAACACTGAATACCATTGCGGCCATCGAAATCAAAACAAATATGTTAGACACGGCAAGAAATGAAATAATTTACGCATCAAATGGAAGTGAAGAGATGCATGAATCCGAAGACACTGGCAACGAAGATGTAGTCGAGGACAATAATTTCGAATCGCATATTCGGCGACGCAAAGGAAAAATCATTTCTTGTGCCAAAGAAACTATTGAACAAGGTAATAATAATACAATCCCTTTTTTTCTTTAAACATTTTTTAAACACATGTTCGCACAAAATTAATAACAGGAAATGCGGAATTGAAATCGAAAATATAGAAAATTGTTCAAGAATTAGGAAGGGAATTATAGTAGTGACGCGTTGTTGACACAATGCTCAATATTATTTTCTGTACGAAAAAAAAAATCGGGTAAAAAAAGTAAGAAAATGATAAGACCATCATTTTTCACGATTTCGTTAGAAAGGAAATGAATAACGTCAAATGATAAATGCTCAAATGAGCAATAAATATGCTCTCGTCGTTAGGGCATTTCTTGATTTACTCAATTTTTTTTACTATCCATCTTTATTTTAAATTGCATTGGAAATTATGTTGCTCATCGAAACGTTTACAACTCAAGTGGGAATCACGCACTTTTCCTTCAATCAAGCTTCGACAACAGCAAAAAATGGTTTATTTGTAGAAAAAATTAGAAAAATTGTGGATAAAACGAGAAAATCGATAAACGTACAACGCGTCAGATCCAATTCACAAATGATACGATAAATTTTTCGTCCAAATTCCAGTGGGTTTTTATTATACAATGACGTTGATTTGTTGTGTAATGGTATATTAGAACTCCAGTACCGGTTTCAACCATTTATTTTTCTCAAAAAGTGTTTGCGAACAAATAAGAACACAATAATTGTACGTAGTCATATCGGCCAAACCAATCAGAGAGAGTATCCGCTTCCGTTGTCGTTTAATCTGCATGAAAAATGGTTTGAAGAGCATTTCGTTCAGCGTTGCTAGGGTTGCAGCATAAATTCAATTTCACTTTATTACTTATCCGAATTTTGCATGTAAATGCGGAAGTTATTTTCCGGTCAGCTGGCGCTGATCTTAATTTCTTTTTCAATTTTTTCAATAATTGGAGCAAAATATTTGCAAATTTTTCAATTTCCCTGATATAAATTGAAAATTTTAATATCAACAAGGAAAGGACGTCATTTCAATGACAGTTTGTTTTTTTTTTCAATGAAAGATGCTCATTATTCGGAAAAATTTCATAATGTCATGGCGATTGTCATTCAATTTCATTCTTGTTGATGTCCGTGTCCCTCATTCTGAATACCGAACATTAATCATCCTTCATTTGTCATTGTTGATGTTTTCAATAATTCACTATTTCCGAAATCATTACCAACATTTATGTTTGAGTAATGAAGAAAGTCAAGTACGCAGCAAGAATATCCGATGTTCAAGTGAATGTTCAATGTTCAACAACAGCTAATCCGCTATTTATGGTAATAATTGGATCTGTGCCATCGCTGAGAATCGCTTAATTGTTTCAAAACGTTTATGTTTATTGTTTATGTAAGCACATTCTGTTGGTTCGAAGAAAACGATTGTCATTATTATCTGTTGCATATTTGAATGTATATTTTTTTGGTTTTATGTTGTTCAGTGTCAACCATCTCTTTTCTTGGTGTTTTTGTTTTCATTCAGTTTCATTAAAAGCTGATGACTGAAAAGAATTTATAATATTTGTCGTGACTAAGTGCTAGGATTTTGGTTCAAGGAAACATAAAAAAAATCGATACTTTTCGAATTTTACTCTATTAAATCAGCTAAGAGCAATTAATTGTTGGTGTCATTATCTTTCGGTTATTCTTGGTTGGACTTCGAGCCAAACAATCATTTCCTTTGGGAGAAAAAAACTTTTGCTTTAGAAATTAATTTGTTTCTATGTGTTTGTATAGCTTCCAGACAAATTCGTCGTCGTGTACCATATGCTGGCCATTTGATGACACCGCGACGTCTTTGGCTCAACAAAATTCCAACATTATGTGATGTGGTTATTGAATTTCCAGGTAATTTATTTATTTATCAACAGAAACAATTTCAATTTTAATTTTTTATGAAATCGATTTATAAGTTTTGCTTGGCATGTTCAATGTTCATAGAACAAACAACTCACTCCGCTTGATTGCATGTCAACAGAGTCAATATAATAGATATTTACTAAAATAATAACGAATATCTTTTCTGTTTGTGTTTATGTTTGGATTTCATCCACTATCGAATGAATGATTATTTATTTATGTAATTTTTTTCAAAGGAGATGCACCAGACGAGGCAGTAAGATGGCTGCTATCACGCATTCGAACCCAACCACCGATTGGACTAGGCCTACAAGCAACAGTTAAGGCACACGAAAGCACAAAACGTACAGCATTCTATGTATCGGCTCCGGTAAATATGTAAGTTAAACCGATGAATTGTATTCCCAAACAAAACTTGTCTATGATCCCTTATTATTTATTATTAATTGAATTAAATACAGATTATTCAGTGCGGCCGAAGAAGCTCGTCTTCCGAAACGTTTACGATCCGATTTGGGTGGTGCATTGCGAGAATTTACAACACGTGAAAGTCATTGTTTTGCTCAAACAAAGACACAAGACGGAGCCAGCACATTATTTACATCACAAGAACGACAATGGTTGGTGTTACAAGTTTTACAGAGCTTACGTGCTGGTTTGAGTGATTTGGAAGCATTGCAGGGAATAGCAAGTGTTGAAGAAGGACAAAGCATTGGTAATTGAGCATTTTTTTTTTTTTGGAATCAATTATCACATAAAAAATAAAAATTTATTTCAATTACAGTTGCTGCCTGGCAACTAAATGGTTTAATCATACAGATATTTCCATTACATGAAACAAGCGCCTTATCGAATTTGCAAAAAAATTGGGTTCGAAAGTTGTTTACAGTGCAGCCTTTGGATGACATAGCCACATACTTTGGCGTAAAAGTGGCACTGTATTTTGCCTGGCTTGGTCATTATACTTGTGCGCTTGGCGTTCCAGCAATATTTGGTGCCATTTTATGGGCTGCTTTATATAGCCGTGGACAAGTTGCTCAGGATATTGGACATGTAATATTTTCATTATTCAATGTTGCTTGGGCATCATTGTATTTGGAAGCATGGCGACGTTATTCCGTTGAGCTGGCGTTTCGATGGGGAACTTTATCAACGCCACCAGAGCTATTAGAACCGCCTAGACCATTGTATAAGGTGAGTGACATTAGGATTTCCATTGAATGCTAAATTTAGAACAAAAATTGTTTTTTTTATGATTAATTCTGTAGGGATCGTTAGCCGTTAGTTCTGTGACAGGTCGATTGGAACCAAAAGAGAGTCCAGCTTGGCAACGAATAGCATTTCGGTATTTAGTCAGTTTTCCGATTATTGGATTGTGTTTAGCATTGGTTTTCGTGGTGATGTTCGCTATGCTCCAACTTCAGGTAAAAATATCCTTTTGAAATCATGAAAAATTCCCATCGAAATGTTCACTTTGTCATCGTTTGCATTAAATTAATATTGAGTAAAGCTTATTCTTTTGTTCAACACATACACTTTTGTCAATGTTCACTTCAAGCGCATATCATTTTGCAAGCATTTTATTGCAACACAAAGCGTTCATTTTCTGATGAA
>GL501408.1:843361-858350 GCA_000149185.1 Mayetiola destructor
AAACGCAATAGACTTTAAATATGAATAAATAAATCAATGGGAATTGCAAAATTCATCAGAATGTTTGCCTGTTTTGATTTCCATGAACTATGACAAATGACCAGTGATGAATGTCAATTCAATTTCAAATCAATTCATTTTCTTTTTTTTCTTCGGCGAATCGAATGATAACCATTGGAAAATACATCATTGATCGGTGTCTAGATAAACTAGAATGGGATTTCAATATTCTTATGATGCAACGAAAATATCAAAACAGCTAAATCAATGCCCGATTTATCGTTCACATTCACTATCTATCATCATATACAAATATCAAATATGTAAACAATACACAGAAACACAACACTTAGTAGATTATTATTAGACACGATGAGGGCTTTTATGATAATAATAATATGGGCGGGACGACAATAGAGCTAGAAATAGAATAATGTAAATGAAGCAAAAAAGGAAATAAATAATAACACCGTTAGCTCATTACAAGCATCATGCCATCAATTAAAACAGTGAACTATTTTGCATACGAAATTAAACGATTCAGTTACATGATGTTCACTGCTTTCTCATTACTCATATCCCATCGATTATTATTCATTCACAAACATTGATCATCGAAATGAGGGGGAAAAAAATGTAAACGACAACGTGTGTGTATGGATTCTTAATCAATTTTCAACGGCATTAGTTCGACATTTTGAACAAATATGCAATTTAAAATGAAGTGTTTAATTCGCTTCACTTACAGTCATTAGAAGAATGAAACTAATTGATTTCGAAAGATGTATGCGTATGCACACGTATTTGTCATGTTCATCGTTCACTGCGTTCACCATTTAATTGAGCTGGCTAAAAAAAAAAAAACTAAAAAGAAATTGAATTGATGCAATGTTGGGCATTGCACATCTTTCGTTTCATTCATGGGTTCGTTGCTTATCTGCTCATTTTCGGTTTTATGAATGCTACCGATATTCATGAAGGAGAAAAAATCTAGATTCCAGTTGAAAGATGAAATAAAAGAAATCGGCAAAGTCGATTATTCCAATCATTTTATTGTTGTCAATTATTTTATTTTATTTTAGTTGAAATGCATTGTTAAGAGAGTTCTTTCACCCAAACAACATACAATTTTTTATGTTTATTTTCGAGAGAATTTGTAGCGTTTGCTATTTTGGTCTTGCCCTCAATATTCAAATTGAATTTTACTTGATATTGTAGCTTTCATTCAGCTCTCATTATTATTTTGATTATTATTAGATTAGTAAAATGTAGAAAAAAAAATATAGTTAAAGTAGTCATCGCTGAAACTCGACGAATTGAACCATCTTTTTGTCCTTCATACAGATATTCTGGAGCTTGTGTCACGTTTTCTGATATCGTCTCAATCTAAATAATGAAAATATATTAATAAATGAAGAATGGAACACTTCTACGAATTTTATTTCATGTGCATACTTGATGATGGCTTTGCACGCAAGTCCTTATTCGGATGGCGAGAATGTTTCATTTCAGTTTCCTCTATGTAGCAAACATAGTCACAGAACACTGCTCGGAGGCGAACACCACAGTGTCTCGATGGACAAATGAACTTCATCCAACTGCCACTCGGCAACAATTTATTAAAAATAAAATAGCGGTCTCTGTGCCATATGAACAGTTTATCCATCCACACAGCAATTACAGCAATGTGAGTAAAGTCTTCTGGGTACATTCTTTCTGCTTTTAAAGTGGATATGTCTTTAGGCGAAAGAACATTTATGAATTTTAAACGGCCATTGGCACCACAGCGACCAGGTGTCGTATTCGGGTTTGTTCGACGTCCTTTGAAGTTGATGGAAAGGACATTGCCCGAATAGATTTGTCGGCATTTGGCCAAAAGATCGTTGTAGCTGTTGAATACTTTTTCTTGAGGGTGTCGCAGTGAATGAATTATTTTTTGATGCAAACGTGGTTGGCTTTTTTCTTGTGGAGTCAATGTTGCTTTACCATAAATGTCTTGTTCGTCTTCCGCATAAGAACCAACACTGGATGCGTCATCGTCAACATTCTGTGCTCCTTCAATATCACGTTTGGCACAGTCTTCATTCGCAATGGTATTTCCGGCTTCCGCATGGATGGAATTTTCATATAGCGGCATTGAACGTAAAAAACGATCAATTTTAAATGCAACTATAACAAAATAAAAAGGCAATGAATCATTTATATAATAGAATAAATAATTTGAAATCTTATTGCTCGTGCATGCTTACCGTCTTCGCAACGTAAAGCTGGGTTACGATATATCACTTGTGAAGTTGAATCTGATTGGAAACCCAAACGATGCTCACTCAACTGATGCTCTACGAGATCTAATCGTTCAGCCATGCGGTTGATCTTACTGTTGATCTGAACAATGACATTTTGATTCGGTTCATTGGCTTCATTGGTGACATTTGCTTGTTGTTGAGGTCTACAAATTATCGTGATAATTTGGTGATGTTCAGCCAATTGATCAATTTCAATACCAGAGCCAAGCAATTGTTCGGCAGTTGAATATAAATCGGTATTGTTGCAATTTGTCACATTTTTCACATATTCTTGAATGTCTTTGACATTTCCTGTCGATGTGAAATCAACACAATCGAAATATCGGGGTCCATCGGACTCATTTTGTTTGCAAAGAAAGATCAATCGTCGATTTGTGTTAATTTCACTTATCGAAATGTTGGGATTGGCCACGTTTATGAACACAAAGTTTTCCTCCAAAGAGCAAAGGTCACGAATCATTGAATCATTTTCTGCAACCATTTCGATTGTGTTATTTTTCACAAACCACACAACAATACTTCCATCGATCTTGATGTGCCGCTTACAAATTTTGATGAACTGTTGAGCGGTAATCCGCTGATCGATTTCAAATGATCCAAAAGGAGTTGCCTGTAAAAAAAGATTAAATGCGGAAAAAAATTAAAGAATAATCATTTACTTTTTCCGATATTTTCAATTACATTTTTTATGATGCGTGATCCATCAACATCAAAGTTTTGGCCTTTGATTGATTCGACTTTGAATATTTTGAAAACTTTCAGATCATCCTCTATTATTGATTCTAACGATACAATTATATACGGGTTGCACATAATTCTATCACATAGAATTTCTTCCAAATGATCATTGCGCAAATAAACCATCATATATGCATTCGAATCACCTTCCGAACCACCAAAATTGCCCTCTATAGCATCTTTTTCAGAACAGTTTCGCACGAGATTGTCGTTGCAATATTTCCAGTTTGAATTACATTGTGGATCCACATAGCAAGTGTAATGTCCGATGTTAGCATTACCAGAATGAGCTAAATAAAATCGAAAAAGAGAAGAAAATGTTTAAGCATAAAAATTTGATGTATTATGTTTATGAAAGCTATAGATTTTCGACAGAGAGTGAAACGTACCCACAACTGACATCAATGTCAGTCTAATGTCATTTAAACGTAAACTTCTTGGAAATTCCAATCGTTGATCTGATTTGTAGGGGGTCATACTTCCAAAATCAAACAATAAACGATTTATTCTGAAGATGGCCACCCGCGGAATTTCCTTGAATTCCACTTGATGGCCAGGCTCACTGAAAATATTTTATGAAAATTTTGAAATTTTTGAAATTTTTTGAAATTGAAAGATTTTAAAACTAGGCTTACTTTCGGAAATTATTGATGGCGTCGACGAGATTGTTCGCCTCGTTTATTTCCAAATTCAAAACAAATGCATGGTTATCATTTGAATCGATGCTTCGCCGAATTACCCATTGAAACAATTTCAAATTTATCGGATCGATTGCATCCGTAATGTTGTCAAACAGCTCCAAAGCGCAACAGTGTTCATACGGCTTTGGAGCACATTCATCAAATATGATTTTTGAAATTTTTCGTGCAACATTTTCCAAATTTGATTTCATGGCATAACTCATCAATCTGAGATGGCGTGACAAAATTTCTGAATTTTCTGCTTCTTCCATCGTTGCCCGAAACGCCGGTATTGTTAAAAGCATGTGTAATATGGCATTCAAATAACAATTGTTCGCTTCATTTGGAAGGCCTATTAAACCAGTCGCCTCAAATGATGGCCATGTATTGGGCAGACCGGTAGACCACATTTCGATCGTGAAATTTATTTCGTTGTCATCAGTTTCAATTGCAATCGAAAGGGTCTGATCAAGCATTTTAATGTTTTGTACTATTCCGTTCCACTTGAAAATACAACCGAAATGCCAATTCTCTGGGCGGCTGTGGGCAATGATTAAAAATCGAATTTTTTTCTGTTTAATATTTTTCGTGACATTGAGCTGAAACATTACACCACGGATGCCGAATTTCTCACTTAAAATCTGAAAAACTTCGCGAAAACCATTTGCGTTTACTAATTGACCATTCACTTTGCAATTTTCAGAGAAAACCTCATTTTTATATTTTTCCACATTTTTGTAATCGAAGCGAATATTCAATTTCGGCGAATTTGCCGATTGCCCAAAAGAAAAATCCATTTTATAACTCTTCAATTAACTTTTACTCGCGAGGAATAATTTGCTTGTTAAATATGATGCGCAATTTGTTTCTTTGATTTGAGGTTAGATTGGATCTGCTTGCTTTATCGATTTTTCTTCAATTTTCAAATGTATTGGGGATATATGCAAAATATGGTAGTATTGATTCGATTCGGTTCGATCCTTTGGTGTATGCGTATACGAAATTCTTAAATGTCAAACTTCCAGAGGACAGCGTGGCATTTATGACATTAATCAAGGTGTGAATCGTATAGCAAAAACATGGAAAACCACTACAAAAAATTATTTGATGAAATGAAAGGTTTCGATGCATATATCGAAACCGATTGTAAATTCAAACTCCCAGTTCATCGGGAATTTGTTTCGCGACTTTCTCCCGAATGTCGCAATCTGTTCGTCAATGAAAGAGGTAAAATTCAGGGAATAAATAACATCCGTAAGTAAATTTATGTGCGAGACTAAATCTTTTTTTTTCATTCATATTCAACAGCCATATTGACCGGCTACAGTAAAGATGTGATCATAAAATTCGTTATGTACATCTACGTCGATGTGACTATTGTCAACAAAAAGGAAGAGAAGCAGTTCCTCGAACTAATTCAAAGATTGGGATTGCCGGAGCCGGTACGTGTGGAAAACAGTCCAATACAGAATATTCCGCCTCTTGTAAACTCCCCCTTCATCGGGAATTTGTTTCGCGACTTTCTCCCGAATGTCGCAATCTGTTCGTCAATGAAAGAGGTAAAATTCAGGGAATAAATAACATCCGTAAGTAAATTTATGTGCGAGACTAAATCTTTTTTTTCATTCATATTCAACAGCCATATTGACCGGCTACAGTAAAGATGTGATCATAAAATTCGTTATGTACATCTACGTCGATGTGACTATTGTCAACAAAAAGGAAGAGAAGCAGTTCCTCGAACTAATTCAAAGATTGGGATTGCCGGGGCCGGTACGTGTGGAAAAACAGTCCAATACAGAATATTCCGCCTCTTGTAGCGTTTCTGAAAATTTCGTCCAATTTGCCGAAACGCAAAGCATTGGAAATATGGATGACTTGGCATCGATTCCATCCATGGACATTGCTTTTTACAACGAAATGCCACGTATGAGTTTTTTCTTCATTTTCCGTTTTTTATTTCTTTATTATTTTCTAATTTGTTCCTTTTTTTTATTATTTTCTAATCCGTTTATAATGCAGCTGATAAGGATGATTTCAGTGACTTGGCATCGATTTCCACCCAAAACATTGCTTGGTGCAACGAAATGCCACGTATGGGGTTTTTCTTCATTTTCCGTTTTTCATTTCTTTATTATTTTCTAATTTGTTCCTTTTTTTATTATTATTTTCTAATCCGTTTATAATGCAGCTGGTAAGGATGATTTCAGTGACTTGGCATCGATTTCCACCCAAAACATTGCTTGGTGCAACGAAATTCCACGTATGAGTTTTCTTTCATTTTCCGTTTTTCATATCTCCATTATTTTCTAATTCGTTTCTCTTTCAAACAGTTGATGATCCAGCGAAAATTCCGAAAAAAGAAGCGAAACGAAATGCCGATAATGATGGCTCATTAGGACCATCACCGAAAAAGGTAAAGATGGAAGGCGATAAACCTGGTAAAGGGGACGATATGAACGCGCAATGGTTCCGAAACGACATAAAAATCGTCCATGAAAGATATCGGGGTGAAGACCGGTTACGCTTGATTGTTGACAACAAATACGGCTACAGAGACAAACATAGCCCTAGCAAGTCATCAATGTACTGGGAATGCCTAAAATGCCGCAAATTAATCACTACCCATTTCCGAGATGGCAAAATTGAGCCAAACAAAAAAGTATGCAACCATGAAAACGACATCTCAAAGCGTATTTTGACTCCGCTTCCAGCAGATGTAATGCAAGAAATTATCAGCGCACATAAAACGGGTTAACTATCATATTATTGTCTTTCACATTAACGCAGTAATAAAACATACCAATAAACAAACATATTAGTGGTTAGATTTTCTTTTCGCTAGAATTTTCGATTAAATATTTAAGATATTTTCAATTTTCAATGATTGCGTTCCAGTTTGCTGCCTTGAAACAGAATTATAACAGTTATTTGAAACAGCAAAAATTTGCAGAATTGATTTCGGTGGCTATTGTTAGTATTACCTGCTTTCTCAGTCAGTTTGGATGCTTCGAGAAGCCCTGAAAATTATGGAAAATTCCATTCATTGATTCTCCAAGCATGTCAAATTTCGTGGTTGGCCATTTTCTCAATAAAATGTACATCGCGAGGAATAATTTGCTTGTTAAATATGATGCGCAATTTGTTTCTTTGATTTGAGGTTAGATTGGATCTGCTTGCTTTATCGATTTTTCTTCAATTTTCAAATGTATTGGGGATATATGCAAAATATGGTAGTATTGATTCGATTCGGTTCGATCCTTTGGTGTATGCGTATACGAAATTCTTAAATGTCAAACTTCCAGAGGACAGCGTGGCATTTATGACATTAATCAAGGTGTGAATCGTATAGCAAAAACATGGAAAACCACTACAAAAAATTATTTAATGAAATGAAAGGTTTCGATGCATATATCGAAACCGATTGTAAATTCAAAATCCCAGTTCATCGGGAATTTGTTTCGCGACTTTCTCCCGAATGTCGCAATCTGTTCGTCAATGAAAGAGGTAAAATTCAGGGAATAAATAACATCCGTAAGTAAATTTATGTGCGAGACTAAATCTTTTTTTTCATTCATATTCAACAGCCATATTGACCGGCTACAGTAAAGATGTGATCATAAAATTCGTTATGTACATCTACGTCGATGTGACTATTGTCAACAAGAAGGAAGAGAAGCAGTTCCTCGAACTAATTCAAAGATTCGGATTGCCGGAGCCGAATTGTCAGCGCACATAAGAAGCAAAAGCGAAAATAATATTCTCATTGAAAATTTCACATTTCCACAGTAATAAAACAAACAAATAAACAAACATAGCCAGTGGAATAAAATCACGTGAATAATAAATAATTTTATCTTTGATTCACTTCTAAAAGATGACTCTTGTCCGCCTCATTTTGTTTCTCTCAATGCACTTCCTCTCATCATTTTGTTGTCGATTAAAAAACACCGAAATAAACATTTAAAATTACACATGACATGATATCATGCCTGACCGACAAATTCACCAGAATTTTCGATAGTTAATTACTTAAAATATTTCCAATATTCAATGATTGCGTTTCAGTTTGCTGCCTTGAAACAGAATTATAACAGTTATTTGAAACAGCAAAAATTTGCAAAATTGATTTCGGTGGTTATTGTTAGTATTATCTGCTTTCCCAGTCAGTTTGGATGCTTCGAGAAGCTCTGAAAATTATGAAAAATCCCAATCAATTGATTCACCGAGCATGTCAAATTTCGTGGTTGGCCATTTTCTCAATAAAATGTACATCGCCTGCGAACAGAAAGAATTTCAATTCAAAATTGATGGACACGACAAAACCGAGCGAAGAGTGAATAAGTAAAATTTTCATATTTTGCGGTTTATTGAAAAGGAGCGAATCCTAATGTTTGTTTGTCTATTCCAATCAATTGCATACATTGTTATTACGACTGTCTTTATAGCATTTACGAAGACGACTTTATCGAACTGTCACTGCTCGTCGAGTGACTTTTGTTTATTTGAAGCCTAACATAACGTCGCAGAGAATAGCACAACCATAAGCTGATTTGACATAACATTAAAATTCGAATAAGAAAGAGATTTTATTTTTGTTCTTTGTTTTAAGGATTTGATCATATTTGAATATAGTAAGCAGTGATGGCCGACGATTGGGAAGATGATAATGTAAGTCAAAAGATTTCGTTTTCCTTTTCATAAAATAATTTCTAACTTCAAGAAAAATATATTAAATTCATGTTAAGATGCCGCCAAAGCCTGTGGCTAAGCTTTTTAATGCTGGCAAAAGAAATGAAGACGATTGGGATGATGAGCCGCACCCGTCGACCAGCAATTTTCGAGAGTAAGATAGAGATCATTGTTGTACCATCATAAAACTAATTTACTTAACTCGATGTGCTTGTATCATGTGTAATTTATGTAATGTTGACAAACATCAGCACCAACAAATGGCTACGGTTCCAACAGACCAGCTCCAAAAAAACCAACGAATAACGATGATGATTGGGACAATGGTCCTACAGCGCCATCAACAAGTGGCTATCATGGTGAGAATAATCGTTTATTCTTTTATACAATGTACAATTGCTTTGGTATTTCTCATTTATTCCATAGAAATCAAAGCGTTTAGGTTCTTCAATAATAATATTCGAAACAATGGGTAAACTCATCTAATAATAATCATTTACTCATTTGATCAACTAGGACGAACTTTGTTGATGTTTCAAATTTAACATCGAAAACGATGACCATTAATTATATTTAATAATTTTATTTATCTCATTCACAGATTTGAACGGTGGAATTTTCTTTCGTCAGACAAATGAAAAGCAAAAGAGAAAAAATAAGACGATGCATCGGCTTAATCGAGGTTGAAGTGAAGAAAAAAAACAGAAGGAATGATAAGATTGAAAAATCAATATGAATACGGTGAATCATGGTGCAATCCATACGTATAAAAAAAGACTAAGAAACAAGAGAGGTAAGGAAAAACTGTGTTCGATTTCCTTGAAAACAAGTTCCCTTTTTCTGATTAGACACGAAATATGATCATTTGATATGTAAAAGCGCTGCTGATTAGTATGCATACATAGATAAAGTCAATGTGTAATAAAAATTGATGATCTTATTTGATTTTGATAATTATCAATGTAGCGCATCGCTTATATCATGGCAAACGTTATACTTTAAACTGAATACCTTTGCCAACGCTCAATCGAATCCATTGGCTAAAAAATGTTTACACCAAAGCAACAAACAAACGGAAAAACAAACGAGTAGGTGACACCGTCACTTGCTTGGCATACGACCATCTATATACTTATAGGTGACTCCGAACGTGTATGAAGTCATAAACATTTTTTTTTTCTTCTCTTATGTTCATCTTTTGAATTTAATTATATGCTTCCTTGGAGCATTACGCTAATATGTAAATATATTATTGACTATTTCAGTGTTTGAGCGGAACCGGCGAGAGGTTGAAGAGAGTCTGAAAGATGAACTATGCAAAACGCATGACATGAAATATTTGTCGTTGATTTAATTGCAAACACACAACCTTCAATGAATGAATTGAATTGCAATCGCTTGTGCTTTTGATTGATTCGAATGAAATGTTCTGCATTGTGGTACGTGATCCACAATATGCATCATGTTCCGGCGAATCTTTCCTGTTTGTTTTTCAGTCGTTTTTGATTTACGCATTGACGAAGATATTGCCAGATAACGAATACCGTTAACGCAATGCAATTATTAAAATATGGTTATTACCACTTGTTAACGCCATGATGCTATCGTGTCTTGAACACAATTTATTTTGCTGTCATATCATCACAATGTGCATTGTACACTGATGTTCATTTGCATCTTTAAATGTGCCGTTTTAACCTGATTTTATAGAAATAGACAATTTGTTTCTTCTATTAGAGAAACGTTTCGTTTTGTTTACTGGCATTCATGCACCTGTTCATAAATATTGAATACAAACGGTGGCTAATGACTTAAATTGGTAATATCCCGTCAGAGGAAGTACTTTCTGCTGATCTAAATAATGAAAAGAAAAAAATTTGCTCATTTTTTAGGTTCATTGAATAAATTTCTAAATTGAAAATTTTTCGTTGAATTTGCATTCCGATCGTTATTTGGCCTTTTTTTCATAGCGAAGCGAATAATCGTTATCATAGCCTAGCAATCAATTGTTATCTCCTTACGAACAGAGTTTGATCAGCGATAAAATAAAATTAAAAATGCCGCCAAACTTAGCGGCTTCAATAGAACTAATACGGTATGATTGGCTAACAGCTAGCAGGTATGTAAACATTCAACATTCAACATTAATTCCAAAGATTGATTATAAATGTCATCAGATCAAAATCGATGCTTCTGTAGAGTATAAAATTATATTGATGAGCAAACTGGATCTGTGGCAATCATCGGCGAATGTACCAGTTATAAAACGACCGATTACTCATCGAAGCACTAAAGGAGCGAAAACAAAAGAGCTACTGCAAATGTAAGGAAAAGAAAAAAGAAAAATAAAAAAAAAAATCATCCGATAAGCATCGTAACCCGTCACCCATACTCCGTATCCATACCACTTGGCGTCGAATTCCTGGGAAAATTATTTATCATTTAAACGAAAAGTAGAAAACGAGCAGTTCAAATTAATTCAATTTGATTTACATATTTTTGGTTTCGAGATGATCGTTAAAGAGCGGTCTTTCTACTGAAGAACCAATTACCCATGTGAATGGAGAAAAAAAAATATAGCATCCATTTTATATGGTCTCTACAAAATAAAAATTAACAAAGAGCAAATCAATTTGGAATAATTTGTGTCGTGCTGATCGCATCAATTTTCGCCGAAATTAATTTTAAAACCCATTCATTTTATGGACCCATCGTTTGAATCATTTTGAATTGAATGACACATAGCGTTGGAAAATATCAAGTAAAATCTGTGAATTTGCTGATAATAATTTAACATGAAATGAAGCTCCACATCGAATGATGAATGATCCATAATAATAATCAGTGATATTGTTAATCTTCTGTTGTTTGTACATGCAAAGTATCTATAGCATTACAGTAGCCATCCTGACTGTGAACAGTAATTAATAAAACAAAATCACTGTTTAAATTGCATAAGATATTGCATGCAACACACGCGTAGATTTGGCTGCATCTAAATCTGTTGGGCAAAGCAGATAAAAGTAAAATAAATCGACGACGAAAAAAAGGTTGCTTAAAATCGTTTAAAGCACATTTTCTAGAAGTTTGCCCTGGCGTTTGAGCTCCCAAAATAAGATCTGCAGCAACAGATTAGGAATAATGAATCATGGACACACTTCCTTCAAAGTTCATTCAAATCATCATTGAATGATACCTGCTGCAATGGGAGAGCATGATCTTTAGATACACCAATCCAAAACTCACCAGAAATGTTCAGCTAATTATGAAATAGTAGCAAACCAAATATTTTTTACGTGATGAAAGAAAGAAAGAAAAACAGAATAACAAAACAAAACAAGTGCTTTAATGATGTGAACGTTAACCCAAACCCATAAAAAAGATTGGAGAAGAAAAAATGCTCTCCTTCTTAAGGTAAATAAGCGATAATAGCACAACAAGTGTACTACTAAGAATTGCATATCATTTGAATCTCATTTCTCAGTTCCATTCGCCTCCTTTGTCCAGAATTTGTCATCGGCAGGGAACATTTTATGATGATGGATGGGTGAGAACCAGAAACAAGTGTGTTTTCATATATTTTTTTTTCTTCATTAATGTTAATTGGATTACGTGATTTGAATGTGTAAGTAATAATGCTCATGTTTTGAGTGAAAACGGGTACATTTATTTAAAAAATTTATTTCTCATTGTTTAGCTTGGGACGATATTGTTTTTGAACTCAAAAAATAAGGAGCAGACTACTCTCGAGTCATCATGGATCCCCAATGTCGAAACCAACCCATCATCAAATCGTTACCAGCAGCTCATTTGATCAAAATACTACACAGCAAAAAAAAATCCGGTAGATGTCACACTGATCTGCTTTTCTACTGTGTATATAAATGGAAAAAACGAAACCTAGAAAGATTTGAGGACCTCCTGCTATCAAGCAATTGAATGTGAACATTATTCTGTGGCGATCGATGAATTCAATTTACCATAAAAACGATTTTATAATTTTCGATGAGATAATGAAGAGAAAAGAATGTTGTACGTGTGACGTCCAGCCGAGCGCCTCAAAACATTCGTAACAAATTAAAGTAAAGTCTATAAATTAATTTAAAACGGCATCCAAACGATCTCGTAAACGGCATGAAATAAATAAAAAAAAAAAGAAAAATCTATGAACATGAAGTGAGATTAGACTACAAACTAAAAACAAACATAAAACATAAATAAATATATTAATGGGCATCATCTCAATTCGAAATGAAATTTCAAACGGACCGATGTTTAACGTTCGATGGCTGAATGTGAATTTTATTTTCTCTTTTTTTTCAAGATTCATGAACATTCATCCTGGGCATTCGATGCGGATAGGAGAATTTATGAATTTTTCCAGTCGAGCTAATGTCACCAAGCTGCTGAAATAGTAAACATAGCTGATTTCACAAAATGCAAAACAGTCGAAAACGATTTTTTTTTTTTGGGAGGTCCGAAATGGAAAAAACAGTTTCGCAGTTCACACACAATTTGGCATTTCGGAAATTGTTTCCATCAATCACAGAGCTACTTGTTAACCGTTGCAATGTTGTTAACCATTTGCTCTGAATCTCTGAATTAATTGTCATTTGGCCGCAAAACTGTTAAAATGTCTGACGGTTTTTCTTTTTCATTGGCTATCAGTCGAAAAAAAAATCTTCGTCCAATGGCAATACAACGAACAAAATCTTGTTAATGTTTATTGTAAATGCGTTCCCTTCACTTGATACGTATATGCATTCAACTAACATACAAAGTTATTTCGAAAAATCTCCCCATGTTAGTGGATAGCAAACAGTAGTGTTTATGGTGACGAAGCAAACCTTACGTTTTAATATAATTAAATTTTTAATCTTTTTGCCAATTTGTAACAATATCACATATGCTCGTTGATGTTGTATTTTGTTCTGTTTTTCTCTCTTTTTTTGAAACCTGACGTTGTCACCCATTTTATGAAGATTAATTGGAGATTTCGTTGAATTTTGAATACCTGTAACCTGTCGTCCGAATACATAAAAGAAAAAAGATTTTTGGTCCAAAATGAATAACTACTCCAAAAACTCCATAAACGTGAAATCTGTTTTACAGATTTAATAGCATTTTTTCCTTACTTTGCTGGCCATTCTCTCTAGCTTATTTTTGTTTTATTGTTTATTTATCTGTCTTTATTACGGTTGTTTTTTGGATTGCGTACCTGAATGCTGTTTAGCTTTTGATGACTGAGTACATACAAAGCCATTTTATCGATTCATTTTCCGGGGCCCTACCAGATTCGATATATTTTCGTACTGCAACAATTCAGGCACCTTAACGAGCTCACACTCATTCAGGACTTTTTTCTTATAACCAATGGTTGAAAGTTTGGAGTCTTTGATTTGAATAGCATTGACTTTATGGCGTTTTTACTTACCACGAATCATTAGAATCATTTTAAAAAAAATGAAATAAATAAACAAAATTTAATTGTTGTTCTTTTTCAAGTTTAAGCTTGAGTTCAATGTACAGTGTTCGGGTGCATATGTTTCGGAAAATGGTTCGAGTGGTCTTTGTCATGTTACACAGATTCAGATTTAAATGCTGAAGATCATTTCATATTAAAAATTTTATTCGTTTCAGCTATTACAATGAATCATTTTGAGTTGAATGTAATTTTTCTACTCGACCTGAAATTCTTTTCTTCATCAAAAGACATTTACCTTCGGGAAGCGACAAGCAACGAATATATCGCTTCGTTTTGTTTAATCGAATTAATTGGTGTTGCAGTTTATTATAAACTGTTTATATCAACGTAATATGGCTAGCTTTTCAAATATTTTTGATTCATAATAATTGCCATTTGTCATTCGCAATTTTATGATTTTTTCTCGTTCATCATTTAGTCTATTTAATAATTTGTACATCATTGCTGTACCGCATACGCATATCATGATCGGGGGTGGGAGCGACTTGATTTTTGCCTGCTGCTCGAAGCAGGACATTCTGGTACCTGCTGCTGCTGCTCAGACTGCTGGGGCAGGCACTACTTGCTCAGCAAGCATTCATATTTGTTTCGAAATGGTCTCATTGAAAGGGAAGCTTTAGGTTAAAAAAAAGTCGAACTACAGACTCTTCTGAATGATATAACTCTCAACTTAAGGAATTTTGGGCCGTTAAAATCATTGAATTCAAAGCCGATCCTCTAAAACTTTCAATTTTGAAATATAAAACTGCCCACAAAAAATAGTCGGAATGAATTCTAGTCAGTTTCATCCCGATATACACACTCAAAAAATAAAGTAACACTTATTATTGCTTCTGATAGATTAATAGGACGGTTCAATAATGATTTGAGGTTATTTGTCCCTATAATCGGGCAACACTAATGCACGAACTATTCTGACATCTTTTGAAAAACATTGCAAATCAATGTTTTCCAATTATCATTCACTATCTTTTGCGCACGCATTTGATGATCATCAAATGTGTTCAAATCGTTGAATAATAAATTTCAGCCTAAACCCAAAAAAACGAATAAAATTTCAGCCTAAACTCAAAAATGCGGATAAAATA
>GL501408.1:884532-900140 GCA_000149185.1 Mayetiola destructor
AAATAAATCACAAACGACTCAATTCAGTTCAATTCAATTTCATCGACTTCATTTGACTTGATCGATATTTCGTGTTGATTTTCGTTTTTATTTTCTCTATTTCGTCGGTTGTGAGAAAAAAATGTAGTGACGATCGCCTGGTTTGCAATCGAATTTTGTGAATACGTGATTAGCTTCAGACATTTGAGTGACGGCATTGTTTGACGTCATCATGGAAAAAGTTTTGCAAGCTCCATCATTCTCACCATATAACCGAATATATAACGTTCCATAAGACGAATGTATGTACTGGCTACTGGCTTACAGAACAGTGTGTAATGTTGGGCTTGATGAAGCTTTTGAAATATACTAAAATCGTCCGAGTACCGAACACTGAATCGCAAATTAGCATCTTGTTGAATGCATCAATTTATCGATCGAGTTTTTTTTCTTCAAACATTTGATTTTGATCCGATGCTGATGCTGACGATATGATAGCCGACGTTCAATTACTTGAAATTTCGAAATATCATGAGTCACGCGCATCCAACTATGGATATCAATTCAGATTAATGTCGGCAAATAAAAAGATGAACAGAGGAAAATTCCTCGAATGGAAAAAATTCGATTCGAATCATTATTTTATGGAATGGCTTTGGATATCTTTTGATCCAAAAGTCCAAAATAAAGGTGTTAAAACTGTTTCTTTTGTTTAGTACTATTTATTATATTGGGATTTCAAAAGTCACCTGCTTCTTTTCGTCAATTTTCAAATAGAAAATGCCAACGAAAATCGGTTTTCATTTCACAAAGAATTTATTGATACAAAAATAGAACTGAATGGATTCGAAAAAAGAAAAACTGCACAAACAAACTGAACGAAAAAGAACTGAAATTGGATTTTTTTTTGGATACTTGGCCACTCTCAAAAAACACTGAACAGACTAACGATGGCAGCAAGAAAATGAGAAATTTCTTCGTTTCCGTCAATTGTTAAACTACGAAACGGTTTCGCAAAACTTCCACATTTATACAAAACAGGGCAATGGAATTGATAAAAACGAATACAATCACATAAAATAGCACATATTAAACAATTGTAAACATGGATAATAATAATATTTGAATTGCGTGCGCCCTTTTAACTGTATGTGTGTGTTGCTGGATAATATGCGCCCATTTCAGGTTTAGCCATTTGTTGGAAAAACATATCGATAAGCATACATTGAACAGTGCAAATATGTGTTATATACTTCACTCATGTAGTCAAGGAAAACACGTTGACGCCACTGAGTCGCACTGTTGCCAATGTGAATGATACAGGATGATGGGAAACATTTTCTGTTGCTTTGTTCGCTATGCACAAATAATAATAACAACAATTTTGTACTGAGAAATTGATATGGATTCGATAAAGTTTTGATTCGTTGGGAAACATTTTCTGTTGCTTTGTTCGCTATTTGGATTCGATAAAGTTTTGATTCGTTAAAGCTTTTCGCGCATTTTTCAATTCTCTTACTTTAGATTAATCATTAATATTATTTTAAATTTTCAGCATCCAAACGACATTTTGAAATCGCATTCCGAATGTTTGACTTGAACGGTGATGGTGACGTCGATTGCGAAGAATTCAATAGTAAGGCAAATTTGAAATTCGGTATCAAACTGATTTCCGTTCTACTAATCGTTCCATTTTCAGAGGTGGCCACGTTGGTGCGTCATCAAACGTCGATAGGATCACGACACCGAGATCATAACAATACAGGCAATACGTTCAAGGTAAAAATCAGTTATTATTACTCAATATAAAGCGAACAATTTACGAATTATCTCCTTTTCATGGTAGGGCGTGAATTCAGCATTGACGACTTACTTTTTTGGTAAAAATCTTGATAAGAAATTAACCATCGAAAAATTTTTGGAATTTCAATATCAGCTCCAGCGTGAAATTCTATCACTTGAGTTCAAGAGAAAAAATCCAAACGAACATGGCAATATAAGTGAGAGTGATTTTGCTGAATTGATTCTAGCCTATGCGGGATACACTGACAAGAAAAAGGCCAAGAAAATGAAAAGAGTGAAGAAACGTTTTCGTGATCATGGCCAAGGAATTGGGCTGGTGGATTTTCAAAATTTCTTCCATTTTCTCAATAATATAAATGATGGTTCGCATTTTGAAGCTATATTTGCCGAAATGTTCAAATAATTTTAATAATGACAATAATTTGAATTCGATTTTTCAGTTGACACCGCTTTGACGTTTTACACAATAGCCGGAGCTTCGATCGATCAATCTACATTGAAACACGTTGCAAAAACTGTTGCTCATGTCGAATTGTCAGATCATGTAATTGATGTAGTGTTCACCATTTTCGATGAAAACAGTAAGTACAGTACTGGCATTTACAAAAAACAAAGTTTTCCTTCGAAATATGAAAAAAGATTCGATTTTTCAGTGGATGGACAGCTTTCGAATCGTGAGTTCATTGCTGTGATGAAAAGGAGACTATTGAGAGGCCTCGAAAAATCAAAGGACACAAATTTCATAAAACTAATATCGACGATGTTCAAATGCGCCAAAGACACCAAACCTGTTTTATTGGATTTATAAATCTGGCTTTTTCTGATGAAGGAAGGGTTTTTCGGCATCACATTAAAAACACGGCATTTTCCTATAAAAGATTAATACGAAACGATTTAATTCATATATTATTATTATTATTATTAGTGTGGTGAACACGATAGGTTTTGACGCCAATAGAATTATTCATCTCTTTATTGACGCAACCGTTAGTCCCTTTGAAATGATATTTTATTCTGTTACATTTATATGTTGTTAAATTTATAAAATTTAAAATTGAAAATTCAAATCGTTTACTCTTTTTTTTATCTGTTGCTGAGTGAATAAATATGATAAAATAAAATTTTCTGGAAATCAAATATTTCAATTTATTCTATCGATGATGGACAAAGTGTTATATTATTAATTCTAGTACTACAAACTACAAATCGAAGACGAAGAACGAGCCCTTGACATTTTTGACGTTTATCCATAATATGACCGAGCTTGCATAGCATAGCGTTCGTTTAAAATATATTCGCCGTTAGTGAGAGAGACGCAATTTTCAGCGAAAAAAAAAACAAAATAATTTAGTAAATTAATACGGTGATTGATTTCAAAAGTGTTAAATACGAAAATTCTCTCGATTACAACAAAAAAGTGGAAAAAGAATTGATCGAAAAAATCCAGACTTGCCCCGATTAAAAAAATATTTAGAATGCGGTCAACGAGTGATAATTGATTTGCAACACGCAACATCGTCTGTTCAAAAACGCATTGATGAGGATCAATCATTATTTAACAGTCAACGCATTGCAAGCATCTTGAACGATATGGATCGAATGGGTTGTCCGATTGAACAAATTTCATCAGAATTACTAAATAAAAAAATTTAAATTCAACGACGCTTTGGACTTCACGATAATTTAAATGATTTAATTTAGGAAATTAATAGGATGATTTATTTCAAAAGTGTGAAATACGAAAATGTCTTCAACAGACAACTTGAACACTATAGTGTAAAATAAAAAACAAAATTGATGATCCGACAAAAAACAAAAAACAAAATTGATAAACTGATTGATTTAAATAATAAAAATTCGTAAAAATGTCGGCAAGTATTAATTTAAATAGTAGTGTCAATACCGATAGTGATGTTACAGCCAATTCAACCCCAAAAAAACGTCAAAGATTGACAAAAACCATGCCCGAATCATCGCCGGTATTAGAAAAACTAATAGAAAGTTCCCTCAAATACAAAATAAAAGTGGACAAAGAAATTATCAAAAAAAAATCCGGACTTGCCCCGATTAAAAAAATACCTCGAATGCGGTCAACGAGTGATGGCTCATTTGCAAAATTCAATATCGGCCCTTGAACGTCGCATTAATTCACAATTGGTAATAAACAGTCCAGGCTTTCAACATATCTTGACCGATTTAGATCAAATGGATCGTCCGACTGGAACGTCTCAAAATTCTTCGGAATTACCAAATAAAAAAATTTAAATTCAACAACGCTAATTTAAATTATTTAATTTAGTAAATTAACACGGTGTTTGATTTCAAAAGTGTAAAATACGAAAATGTCTTCAACAAACAACTTGAACATTAGTGGGAGTATTGACAGTGAGGCCACAGCGTCGAAAACACTTCAAAATGATTCGACCCCGACTAGAAAACGCGCAAGATTCTCGAAAGCTGTGCCGGAATTATCGCCAGTTTTGGGAAAATTAATTGATTGTTCTTTCGAGTACAACAGAAAAGTGACAAAGGAACTGTCGCAAAAAAAAATTTGGACTTGCCCCGTTTAAAACGCTACTTGAATTGCGGTAAAATGACGTCAACTTCGTTGCAAAATGCAATTTCGAACTTAGAACAACGCATTAATGCAGAGGAACTGGCAACGAACACTCCAGGCTTCTAGAACGAACTGGCTCAAATAGAACTTCCGACTGGATCCATTCAAAATTCATCGGAATTACCACAAAAAACCGTTTAAATTCAACGCACACCTTCTCGCCATTGACCGAATCGACTACTTTGGTTTTTGCCGGTTTATTTTGTACGTTTGTCAGACACCCTTCACAAAGTTCCTCAAATGCATTATAAATTTATCTATTTACTAACATTATTTTCTGCTTTTTTTCAGACAATCATTTTATCGGACTTGGAATGTGATTATATGAACACCCAACAATTTTATTTTGTAATTGTAATGTTTAAATACTTCTCAAACGGAAGAATTAATTGTACTGAATAAATCGTTCCTTTTTTATTTTGTAATTAATCTCTGAGCGTCTTAATTTCATCTACCGATCAATCATTTTACAAAAAAAAAAAAATCAAAACAAAAGAATTGGCATAAGCTGATCCAATAACAAGTAACAAGTAAAATTGTTGCTTAAACATTGGCGCACATGCAGAATATTCTTAAAACATCTCTTGCAGCCGTTGAGTGTGAATAAGTGAGTGACGTGCTTCATCGGTACGCCGACGACAATATATCCTTTCGAAAAATCGACACGCACATGTGCACATGGAACCCTACGGAAATAATGTACACATCTTATAGAAAAGCTTCCAGAATACACCAAACATACATACATACATACATATAATGTCTTATGTGTAATATTCCGGATCGACTGATAATAATAGCCGAAGAGAACGTGTATCCGCGTTTGCGGAGAGAAATTCGCTCGAATTTGTGAATATTTTCTAGAAATGCGTTAACCGATAAAAGGTTTTGTTTTTGTTCGTCATCACACACTGTGTGCACTGTACAGTGTACAGTGTGTAGTCGTGCTGTTGTGATTCGCACATTGTTTACAAAACTCAGTAGCAATGATTCGCACTCTCTCTCTACGTTTGGAACATTACGTGGATGCAACACATACCCAGGAATATGTGGTGAGGCAATAAGGCAACAAAACAAATATTTGGGGACATATACGCATACAATCGCACGCGCACCGAACGAAGGTAATAATATTGAATACTGAACATGATTTAGTGAGCAGCGAACAACGAACAGCAAAAGGCAAAACAAAAAGAGAGCTCCATCCATCCTATGAAAAAAGACAGCAACTGCGAACGATGGAAAGAGCGCAACAAAACCAAAGAGAATGAGAGCGCCGCGTTACTTGTATTTGAAATAATATACGAAATATAGCGGCGAAGCAGCAGCCGAGCAACCGATGAAAGCTGTAAGCTATGAAAAATATCATACGTAAGTTGGTTGCGTTTTAGCTGGTTTTTCGTTCTTCAAATGGGATTGTCTCTCGGTAGAGGTATCACGTATTATATCAATCGTGCTGAAATCGTTTGGAATCCATGTGTATGTCATCTTTGGTCTTATTTAGTAAAAAATATTTTCAAATTCACCTCGAATTCAATTATTTTAATCAATCGAATTGAGTTGCGAAGGGCGAAATGAAAAAAGATATATTTTTTTGAAAATCAAATCAATAAAATTTCGTGTGTGGCAAAAATGTAATTTGTTTAGTGACAATAACGAACAGCAGAATAACAAGTGAACCGAAAAAATTCCGAGAAACACATTTGTGCACAAGAACGCCAATTACATCAATAACATCCCAAAATGATAAACGTAAAACGGTGAAACAGAAGACTTTATTTATGAATCGATTGCGTTAGTTTATGCGACAACTGTGTGAATATTTACTATTCAATGGTGTTCTCTATCATTTGACGAAAAAATACTAAGAAAAAAAGATGGGAAAAATTTTCGCAAACAAAAAAAAAACATCATTTGGTTTGAATCGAATAAATGACTAATAATATTATGTGTCGTAAAATGATGTGAATTTGACATTCAAAAAATGAGAAAAACATCAACGGTGCGAAGTGCAACATCGTAAACAAATACGAAAATAAATGAATTGCAGAATACGGTGATGAATTAATCCATGGTATTTGAGATTGAATCGATTGAAGAGAAAAATAGTCGGACCAAAAGTAAGCTAGCAAACGAACCAAATGTAAAAGAAAAAAATGAAAATAAAAATAAAAAGAAAGTCAAATTGATTTGCCGCTGTTTATATTTCTCTGATTATGCGTTTATCGTGAATGAATATGGTGGACAGTGAACACAACTTGTCTGTTTTGTAATCAGAAAAGAAAAAAATGAAAATAAAAATAAAAAGAAAGTCAAATTGATTTGCCGCTGTTTATATTTCTCTGATTATGCGTTTATCGTGAATGAATATGGTGGACAGTGAACACAACTTGTCTGTTTTGTAATCAGAAAATGTTTGCGAGCAAATCGTATTCAAACGGAGTGGTCAACGACAGAAAACCGAAAAGATATAAAACAGAGCAGCGGGCAGAAGAGTCGAAAGACAAGAATCCAACGAATCACATTATCATCCAAAAACAAATTTTAAACTGACGTTATTTATGCCCCAAAATAAGAAAACAGACAACATTTATGACAAAAATTTTTGTAAAGAACTACAATGACAAAAACATACACGTAAAACTAATGGAACACAAGACAACGGACACCAAATGGTGAACTTTAAGAAGACTCTACAAAAAAACAAGTTTGAATAATAACAAGATATAATTTGTTGGCTGTACAAAATGTGTTCGAATGATTTCGTATTGAAAAGTGATTTGTTTGCATTTCAATCATGTAAAATGGTAGTTACATGTGGAAGGCAGCATCGATTTCATGTAAATGTGCTGAAATGCTTCAACTAATTGATTTAATGGTTTCCAAGACAAAACACACAAAAACAAGACGAAAAGAGGCTAGAGAAAAGTTTTGAAAGTGAACACAAAACAAAAAAAACAAAACCAAAAACATGAAAGAAAGAAACAAACGAATCAACATATCAAACGCATAATATTTTGAGATTGAGTTCTCTCTTGCACTCAATTCATTTAGCCTGAAGCAAAAGATTACATCATTCATTCATTCGAGTGTGTTTCATGCTCCATAATCGATTTCAAAGAACACGATCCGAATAATATTGATATTGTACTATTATTATTGTGCGTGAATGAAAGAGAAACATGTGAATGTGTGTTATACGGTGTATGTGCATTGCATTATTATATTATTATTCATATAGAAACTGAGTTGAGTGCCATAGCAATTTTTTTTTCTCTCCGACTTGAATTCGACGAGCTAATAATGTTGGCTTAATTATAGATTTATACTTGTGACAGCGATTGCAATAATAAACACTGTGTTTGAAGGAAAACAAAATCATAAACCATATTTCAACGAAACGCATTGCGTTCTCGCACAACAACTATAAACAAAAATAAACTCCATTAAACCAAAAAAAAAAAAAAAAATTCTCGCATTTTGTGAACAAGTTGAATGTTTTTTTCCACTCATTTCAATCATCCACCGTATGAGAGTATTTAATCAGTTGCGGACACCAATCTGGGGTTTATTTTTTTTATCAAATTCAATTTATTCCGATGGGTTATCATATTTACGTGTCACGGCACATACAAAATCGACATTGATTTGATTACACAAACGACAAACACTCGCATTCAATAGAAACAATTCGGTGACGTTGAAAAGTGATGCTGAATAAAATTAGCTGAACTGCAAAAACATTCCTCAATCAGCCAAATATAAATACCGTCATCCAATTGGAAATGTAAGTAGGAAATGTAAAAGAACAAATCCTTTTATTTTTTTTTTTCAGGAAATATTATTGTAAAAAAATTATCAATTTTTGCATTGAAAAAAAAAATAGATCTCTTCAGTGTTTTGGTCAAAAATGTTACATTTTTTCCTTGCTGTACAGATTCAGTGTGTTTATTTTCAGCGCATTATTATTGTAGCCATGGCTTATGAAAATATTCAATGTTATTCAAATATCATAATATATCGTCTCACCGACTGTAATTCAAAATGCTAAAACCGACAATGACGACAACGACGACGACGACAACCACAACAACAATAACCAAACCGCAAACAATTCGTAAAAAGAGGGCAACAAAAATACCAACAATAATAATAATTCAATTTTTACAATGTACAGAGTACAGTGACTACTGACAGCAACATACATTGTCACATGCGGCATGCATTAAAAACTTTTCGAAATTTTGAAGATCATTTGTTTTGTGTGCGATTGCCAATACGCAAAACAATAACAACAACAAACACACATCACACGAAAGAGAAAATTAAAGAATAATCATATTAATACAGTTCGTAATAGCAATAAATGGAGCTCCAACTCTTTGGTATGTGTGTGTGTGTGTGTGTTGATTTATTTGCAAAGTGAAAAACATTGCATTTGAAATTTGAATCTGAATTTTCAATATCATTCATTTCATTTGTTGTTGTTGTTGTTTACACAAAACACACAACACTCATACACACTTTTCCGATGTTATCCATAGAACCAGCCAATACTCTAACATAGAATAGGTCATTTCATTTTTCATTTTCAATATTGACACCAAATCCACAGCTCAAATAATCATATATTTTGCATCTAAACAGTCACTGAATTTATTATTCAAACCGACATTCATTCAATGTGATGTGTTGTGCGGTATGCCGTATGCCTTTTATTTATTTATATATTTTTGTTTTGTTTTGTTTTTTCGTATTTTCTTCGCGTTCTGTCAAAATTGAAACATTTTTGCATCAAATATGAAAACGCCAGTCATTCATTTTGAAATTTATTTTTAGCTTGTTTCCGTGTGCATTTTCAATCGACATCAACTGAATATTTTTTGACGAATTTAGAAGATGTGAATAATAATAATGAAGACAACCTTTTACCAAAATGAATGGTAATCTCTTTTGGGAAATAATGACATCTAAATTTATGTGTTTCAAATCGTTTGATGATAAACAATATAATAAATAATTCAAATAAAATTCATCGCATATGAACATTAGCGCTTCAAGCTCCATCGCAGACATCGTCACGGCATCATTCATTCATTAGAAATGAGAATTCTGTTTTTTGTTGTTGTTGTTGTTCTTCGAAATGTGATATATCAATCGTCACTGCTCATTGCTAATATGATCTATTGCTTGCAGAGAGATGAGTTACCGTTTGCCGATTCCGAGAGTCGTTATTTGGTGTTGTTATAATTATTTTTAGTTGAGCTACGGTGACAAATTCGTTCTTGTCTCATTTACGTGAAATCATTAATTTTCTTATTCATGGCTTTTTCGGTGTCAATTCATTTCCGTCGATATTATTGAATGTTATGCCGACAACGATGAAGTTTCATTGACTTCATCATACACTTATCGAAAATGCTATTTATTTGTATATTTTCGGCTTAAGCAAATTTTAGCGAGGTTTTTTTTCTGGCGGTTACCTTTTACTTTCGTTTCGTGAATTGTGAATAATCGTATTGTTTTTGTTTTAATTTTCATTCTTAAATTTGTGGCCTGATGTTGTTATCGTTGGAATTCGTAAAGTTGGTTACTGTTGAAGTTTTTTTTTTCTTTTTTTTTTTGCTTCTTTTCATCAATCTTCGGCACAATAAAAATGTAAATGTTTTTTGTTTCATCGCAAAATGTGATGTGATTAATTAAAATTGAATAAGTCTCCGTTTTCCATTAACTTCTGTGTTGAGTTTTGGGGTGAAATATATTTAGAATTTTGACCGTAAACCAAAAACCGCACTTAAAACACTTGAACATTGAACATTATTTCGTCTTCATCACATAATAATAATAATAAGTATAAATTAACAATCAGGAAAACCGTCACAAACAAATTACAGCTATGCTCTCAAAACTCTTTTTCATCGAAAATACATGTTTCGTTTTCTGCCAAGTGATATTCATTATTTGCCAAGTGATGCCGACGGATATATGCACATAGGCTTAAATGTCACCAGGAAATTAAATTTAAAGATTTATACCTTTTTGCATTTTGTTTTACTGTTTAGGCCTTCAGACTTCAACAATGCGAAAGTAGAATTGTTTCGTTTTGTCCAAAAGTTCATTGTTACAGCGTAAGCCGTTCTCTTTCCTCTGCTGTCTACACCGCATTTTATACATATATAATTTAAAAAAAAAGAAAACAAACAAAATATTCCATTGACAAATGTTGACAATCGCAGTGCTCACTGCACACTAAACACTAAATAAATTAGTTTGAACCGAAAGATTTCAATTATCCAATGAAAAAACTTTCCGGATCCGATCATAGTATTAATTGAATGCATAAATGCCAACATTATTCACATATTGAAACTATAAATTTGAAATTTAATTTCAATAACACCTCACATTTCACACGAAAAGTGTCCATGCCTGAACTAGCAGCTCCATAATGGTTTAGCCATAAATCTAATTGGATTTATAAATGCTGATAAATTGACTTTCACGCTTCGTAAAAACTAATTTTGTTATCGTTTACGGTTCTATCGTACGTTCCTTCAGTTTTTCTTCTTCTTTTTAATTTGTGCAAACTCAAAATGCAAATTTATTCGAAAACAAGTTTAACACTTCAGTAGCTAAATGGAAAAACTAATGGAACTTGCAGTCTCTTTGCCTCTCGCTTATTTGTACTGTTTTTTGAACTCTACAGATGGTTTCTCGTTTGTGAAATTGTGTATCTGTCATTTTGTCATTCTGTGAAATCTGAAATTCATCTGGCCGATGAATGACGCAAAGTTATTCACGTTAATCGTTTTATAATAAATTAAAATGAAATTATCTGGGTCTAAAATGATGTAAATAAATTAATAAGTTTGCATATGACAAACGCGCAACCGATTTATATCATATGTTCGAAAAGAGCTGTGTTATTTTTTTTTTTGTTTTTTTTTGGTTTTATACACGAACATCCGTTCATAATTAAGATACGTTTGTGACAGAGGCGTATAGTGTCGGGCACACCAACCTTCCAAGAATATTCTTTTCATTTTGCCCTGTAAATCAATTTTATAAAATGTAAACGGCATAAACCATAACACAGAATGTGAATTGACTATCTCATGTCAAGTTGTGGATCAAGTCAGGTGGCTGCTTGAAACATAAGCGCACATGAACAAATCCAAAGCACCATTAAATTGTTGTCAATGGCAAGGCATGACAAGTGATACAACAATAGCAAAGTAATTAATTCAAATTCATAAAATAATAGCCGTGGCAACGTGGCACACTGTAACAAACACATTCAAAACCGACACACTGTTGTCGATTTGACTCGTTCGGTTTCGATCTGATCCGCCAAATATACTTATCCAAAGAAAATTTTATTTTTAGACAAAGGAATTTTTTTCGCATCTATTTCGCATACTTTTCCACACAAAATTCATTAATCTCTAACCAAGCTCTTGGGCTTGACATTCTTCACTTGTGCTCAACTTGGCTAACATGAAAACAGCTTTTGCTGTCGTCACGTGCGTTTAAAATAATGCACAATTGTACAACAATGACAATGCGATTTAATCTAAAAGTGATCTCACTTGAGACAAATTTATACACTTAAAATAGCTCAACCAGTGTGTTTTAGCGGCCTCAGTATTTCGTTGTTTGCCTGTGCGGTGACAAATGTGGAAAAATACCCGGCTACTGACATGTACAACAAAATAGATTTTGTTATTTTCATACCTTCGTCGTGTGTTTCGTGTTTCGTTATTTGGTTGTTATTATTATTGATATTAAATTCATAACCATCTCATTCTCATTCTCAGGACAGGTTAATTATTATTATGTAAGTGCATGTGATGTATCAATGAAATGAACTCTAAATTTTTCCAACGACAACACGGTTCTTATTACCCTTTGTATTGTCATTCGAGTCACGATTTTGGCTTCTAATGAATTTCTCGGAGATAATGAATTTTCTAAATGAATATCAAGCTCAATGCGGTAACAGTAGGCAGACGCTGCACATTTTCAGTAACATTAAAAATGATTGTAAATTATGGTCGCATAAAATGAATTTTGATACCTCATATGTGATGGTACATATAGGCAAATGCTACCATTATCTGTTAAAAAATATATTTGTATGAATTACTTATTTATGCATGTAACGTAAACAGATGATTATGAACGATCTATAGGCCAAAAACCTATTCTCATTTAAACATGTATATTATTATTCACATTATTATATCATGAACAGAAATCAGCGCTGAAGAACAATAACTGCATACCAGTCGAAAAAATTGAATTACAAATGCTTCCTGTGGCCAATTATTATGGCGTTTATTAATAACTGAATTTAGTTTTCTGATTTCTCTTCCCTAATTATATGTAAAACTTATGAAACTAATCGATTTAATGCTATATCTTATCAAAAACTCAGCCGGAAATGACGTTTCATTCTGAAGGCAGTAATATTTTTGCAATTGTGTAAATTTACAATTTGCCAACAAAGGCTTAGTCAGCTTACGATACGACAAAAATCACGTATAGTATAATTTATAAGCGTGTGAATCTTTAATAAAAAACTAAGCATAATGCGTTCCCAGGGACTCATTACAAAAAGAGCACTAAACATTTACGTCCTTGGACCCATTTTTCCTTTCTCCTTTTCCGTGCTCACGCATCCGCGCCATGTATTATTCTGATAAATTTTTAAGATTGAAATTGAAGCACAGCTATCGTCTCTCTTGTTAAAGTTGAGTTGAGCATAGTTTTACATGCTCATTGAACATTTTAATTTATCTTTCTCTTTTCAAGCATTTGTTGGGTAAATGATAAAAATATTGTTCATTCAAATGTACAGTAACAAAAGCCCAAGCTTAAGAATCATAAACTTTTGAACGATTTTGTGATTCTACTGAACGTATGACACAAAAGCATTAACCCAAATTCAGCAAAATATAGCTCTAGCGTGCTCAAAAAAAAAATCATACTAATTCTTATTCTATCGTTTGCTTTTCTTTCAGATTTAAATCAAATGACGAAGGGAAAAAACTCGCTATTCATTTAATTGAAGATTCGTAAAAATAAATTTGAAATCAAAATAAAATTGAAGAAAAACGACAAAAATGGCATCTTCAATCAAATCAGAACAACAATCCCCAACACATCAAACACCCACAAAAACATCGCCAACCTCTTCATTGACAACGATGTCTTTTGTAAACCAACAAATTCCACGCAATACATCAAGCGGCGCCTTACCCAGCGGAACGTATGTATCGTTTGGGCCAGTTGAGGTATCGAAAGCACTTCAAGATGGTGAAAAGTTTGTCAAGTGGGACGATGTAAGTTTGCATTTTAATTTTTTTTTTCTCCCTAAATTTAAGTTCTACAGTTGTTTATGAGAAAATCCACAAAATCTGGTTTAAAGCCACTCAAAAAAGTCCTCGAAAATAAATGACAAATTTATTGATGTAAAATGGATACGATCATTAGTAAGGAGCCTACAAATCCACTTTGTGCTATCCAAAGTCACTCTTCACGCATTAGACGATATACAAGAAAAACGGACACAAAAAAAAACCAATAATCAATACCAAAAGATACTTTATTCCATTTGTAACGCTCCAAGCGATACAATAAATTCTATTCTGAAAAGAGATTTCCGATCTCCGGTCCAAGCCCAATCAGTATTTAACATGTCATGCTCTCTACACACAATGTTCTTTGCGCTATCAAATTGACTGCATTGAAATCCCTAAAAATGGTTAAAAGTCACAGAATTGGATTGCTGTATACAGTATACTACTAGCCAAATAACAAATTGAAAGGAACATGTAATTCGACATTTGAAATGGATATCATTAGAGAAGTGAAGCTCTTCATGCATCACTTGACGTTTGACGCTCAACGTTCTCTAAACATGAAAATCAATTTTTAATCTTTATACCATAAATATTATGGTCAGTATGTGTGTTTCATGCTGACAAGTGGACAGGCACATCCAACGAATAGTATAAGTTGATGATAATAAAATATGAATAGAATCGTTATTCGAAAATCCATTCATTTCATTATTTATATTTAGAGAGGTCAAGTATGCGATTGTTTATTTTTGAATAAATCACTGTATTTTGTGCACAACAATCTGCAATAATTTTATGAAAATAAAATCCATATCTAATGTCAGTATTCAATTTTTTCTATTTGGTCGAAATTTTCATGACGTCCGCAATAATTTTCAATATTAATTCCACTGATTGCCATCATTTTGAGATTATGAATACTCTGAATAGGCTCTAACTAGAAAGTTATCTAAACAATTGGACAGCTAACGAGAAACGTTAATATTGTTCGAACGAAATGTGTTTCCCCTAGATCTTAACATTTATTTTGTTTGCCTCCTACTGTGGACTAGGTCCAATTCCACCAAAGAGAGTGTTTTTCTTTATTTGCAATTTTGCAAAAGCAAACAACAAATATATATTTCGTTTTGTGTGGCAACCATTTGGGAAAACCTTTCCATTATCAATCATTGCCGATCTGTTGGCATATAACTTTAATAACAGCGAAAGCAGCTGCCCAATGACTTTTTGACCTTCACAAATTGAATCATATTTTCTTTTTTCTCTTCATCTATTTGTTGCCGTTATTCGATGTGTAAAATAAGAAAATCATCATCATCGTATCAATTTAAGTTCGTTTCTCATTTCGTGTGTCTGTTTTTTTTTTCATTTCATTCGATGGCTTCTTTTTGTTGGCATTGATTGCACGATGTTCGATAGTGTGTATGTCGAAAGTCCAGTTAATCAGATTTGTGACATTAAAGAAGTAGAAATTGAATCAAAACTACTCACAAAATTGCAACAAAAAAAAATATTGCCAATCGCATTGCAAAGAATTCTATTTTCCCTTTTTTTTATATTTTCTCATGAATGACTTCGATTCGATTTTGAAGAAATGCAAAATGTGTGGGTGCAAAAATTCAAGATTCAATGGTCATCAGACTTTACTTATTTTGTTTATCAATGAATTTTTAGTGCTGGTGCGATTGTGGGATGTGCGAAAAATTTGCTTAAATTGAGGTGAGATGCATATCAGGAATGTGCAGCACTATTGATTCAGAAGGAAAAAGAGCATGAGAAATAATAATATTTTACATCAATAACAGGTTCAAATTGACCACTATTATTAATAACTCTGAAACTCT
>GL501408.1:905963-930133 GCA_000149185.1 Mayetiola destructor
ACTATAACTAAAAAGTCCAACACATCAAGCATTCTGTCAATTAATTGGCAGTGTATTTTTGTTTTCTATCGATTTGATTGAAAGAAAGTTAATTCAAATATCAACAAGCAACACCAACCCATTGAACTGAAGATACAGAAAAAACTATAAAATGGCGTTGATTTACCATTGAATAAATAGGAATTTGATATGAATAGGAATACCATTCGAAAGCTTGAATTTTCCAAAACTCAAGAATTTTTTTTCAAAAATTCCAAATTTTCAAAAACTTCGGAGTTTTGCAAGAAAAGTTTCTGTTTATCCTATAATAACACAATATGAGGAATAATGTGAACCCATTGAAAAGATTGATACCACCACACATCAAGCACTACTACCGAATTTAGCTGGACAGTGTATCTATTTTTGGCGCCACAAAAACATCGCTTTTTATGGCATAAATTTTGTAATTTATGCAAATAGAAAATAAAAGCAAACAGACAAAAGACTACAGACTGTACAGAAATTCACTGATATGTACCGATGGTTATATTGGGCTCTATTCCATCAAAATTTTGAGGAATTGTTATTATTCTTTGAAAGCTCGAAACTCATTGGATCCACAGAAGTGCTGCAATGAAGGGAATCAGATAGAATCAAGTCCCTAAATTTAGTAAAGCACCGATGGTAAATAAAAATTATACCGAATGCTTATCAGCGATACCAAACAAGTAAAATAAGATTTGCAGCTAAATTACTAATTTGCAGTAAAAACGAGCGAATGAAGTGAAATTTCGTCGACAATTTATTTTGATTTGCTCGAAATAATTTCTCATGAAAATACATTCGCCCAAATTGGTGGTCATTAAAATGAGCCAAGCATTTCATTCTCTAAAGCTGCCGTCAAAAAGTAAGTCCCATATTCCTTTCTATCCTATATCAAAGCTTTAAAAAAAGCGGAACAGAAACCCCAAACATGTAATCGCATCAGCCAAAATACCAAAGATCATTTTAATGTGAGGAAAGGAAGAAAAAAAACGACAAACATAGAACGTGAGAGCAAAGTCGATAAGCAGCCATTTCGTATGTTGCGTACGTTTTTGGGGTAAAATTTATTATTATTGTGACTGTTGTACAAACTTGGTTTCTCCACTTCGGCTGTTCGCTCGCATTTCGCATTACTAAATATGTTTGCGCTTCTTGGTTTGTTTTTTTTTCTTTTTCGTTGTTTTTAATCAAAACAACAGCATAAAGACTGTGTTTATATTGTACTGGTGGCATACAGGCATACAGCATTAACTGTCTAGAGAACTTGGTTAATGGCATTGTTGAAAATACTCAAATGCTCAACAGAAAGACAAATTTAGCGACGTTTAGCACACAATCATTGATTTTATTTAGGCTTAAAGCTGAAGCAGAAAGAATCATTTTCTATATGTGTTATATAGTCAATGCTTTATATTGCACATTTGTTTGATAAAATCGAGACGCAAAATAGACATTTAATACAAAGAAGAAAAAAAACCAACAGCAAAATAAAGAATGAGTTTTTTTGTGATTTTTGGCGCGGAATTTGATCACGAATGCGTCTTCTTTTGTAATAATTGGACTGTTGATAGAATTCAGAAATGGTTAGAACAGAATGTTTGGTTTGGATTTTGGATTTTTTTTTGATGAGACATTAAAATGAAGAGCAAACGATTTCCCTTTCTGCTTCAAAATCGCTATATTATCCCGGAGGCCGGAGGTTGTTAGCAAAATGTCTTCAATAAAATATCAGATATTTATGTGAATGTAAAACTTTATTCAGACAAATTCAAATTTTTTCCTCACGTAACTCAATACATTCACTCGATGAATACAAATCATTTTCGATGAACATTTTCAAAAGCTAATACTATAAGAAATTGGAACCCAATCCAAGCTTTTTCGAAATGGAAAAGAAATTATTATTCTTTTTTTTAACATTTTTGACAAACAAGTATCTGTTTGCCCATTCAAAATTGGCTTTCCTATTTGAATGCTGAACATATTCAACATTCATCCATTTATGGATTTGCTAGGAAATCTTTTCCACTTTTACGAAAGATTTAATACATTCATTCAGTCAGAATAGACAATGCTGTACAGTAATAAAAAAGGAATGAAAAAAAAAAATCAATTCTAACAAACTGACCAGTTTTTTTTTGCATATTCTTTGCGTATTCATTCAATATTTTTGATGAGACCAAGTCGAACAACAGAGAGAGAGAGAACGTGACCTAAAAAAGAAAAATCCATCGAAAGACCGAATTTACAAGGATATTGGACGAACATGTGAGATTCGAATAGCGAAGAAGAAATAAAACCGGATCGTTAGACACATTTTTTCTTGTTGTCACAAAATATCATTAAATGTATGCATGCATAGACTATGACGATGATGATGATGATGTATGTATGTGCCATCAGTGAAAGGCCAACAAAAGAAATAAAATATAGTAACAAATGACCCATGACCCATGAGCCAAACAAAAAAAAAATGGCTACTCGGCCATCAGCTATCATACATTTCCAATATACACACAATGTATCACACTCAGAGTCTGACACATCGGAAAATGTAGGCAAAAACGAACGAAAAACAAATTAAAAATTTGAATAGAAAAAGGAAGAAAACATTTTCAAATTGACAATGGAAATCGTTCAATGTCAGTGTAAACGTAAATTCACGGAACAAATCAACATCATCAAAACTAGGAACTTGCACCACATCACAACTCGATCTGCAAAATCCATTATTCAACCGTTTGTTTACTTATTCGCATTTTCATTCGTCAAATCCATCTGCAAACATCAAAAAGTATCAGGGCCTTTTTTTAATGGATAAAAATGCAATTGGTGGGCTGTGTTGCCAAGGCATCAAATGGCAATGACGTCGTGACAACAGAACACACAAACACACACACACACACAATATACGTATTCCTATGAATCTGGTGTCAAGGTATTCGGGTTTCGGGTGTCTATTCACTATTCACCGAACAATTCCATAGAATTCCACATTTCATGTTGAATAGACGATGTGTAAAGTGTTTGGAATATAGAATGTCATACACACAATTCACCATCCGCCATACAAGTTACACATTTGTTGAAATGTTATCGCGAATCTTATCACCCTTTTCATGTACTTTGCCATACATTGCATATTGCATTTATGTAAGCTCATGTATGTTTGCTTGCATTTAATATGTATTCAATTCGTTTGACGTAAATACTTTTTGCTTTGACACATGTGATTGTATTGTTCGTACGGATGCATCTATAGAGATTTTGAATTTCGAAATGAAATGGATGGACGGTTAGCACAAGGTAGTTTTGAACGTAATAAAACAATGAAAACCATTGTCCACTGATTTCGTTTAAATTGTGCAACGCGGTTATTTTACTTTCTTTTATTGTGGTTTATATTGCCGCTGCCGCTTTAATTGCTATTAATGTTGCTTCGGCACCAAAATGTGGCGCTAAAGGTTATGAGAGCTGTCAATTGAAATTTCAACAGCTGATAATTGCTCTCAACCACATCACATTCGTAATTAAACCATAAACGGGCGTTTCATGAATTCCAAAACATTGAAGACTTTTTATCATCAAAAGCATATTTTCATTTGAAAGGAAAAGTATTTCACTGTGGTGATATACTGAGTCTAGAGAATAGTTTATGTTTTAAAAAGGAAAATCGTTTGGTAACGGTCAACATTTATTTTTTTCCTTTTGAAATGAAATTATCATTATCTAGGCATTGAGCGATCGATGCGGCTATTCACAGCAATCCAATGAGGCAATCGAAATTGCTACGATAAGAAAAATGAAACCAATGATTAGCATTTTATGTCATACAAACATCGACCGACAACTACGGCAAGAAAAAAACAATGACCGCTTACTGAAGCATAAAAATCGGATTTATATGTTGATGATTTACCTGAATCGTTTATTGTATTCGTCTACGACCATTTTTCATGTGGATTTTCACTTTCCGTTTTTGCTCATAACCGGACTTGATTGCTATATTTTGTTTGCCTCGTTTGCTTTGGTTGACTTGTCAAATCGATTCGTCTCGATGGAAATGTATTTTAATCCCAGACTTTGTATCGAAATCATTCAAATGAAAAACTGATGAGACAATTCAAGCCGATCGAATTCGAATCGATTAATTTTTTTGGTATTTCCCACGAGGACACAATGTTTGCTTTTTCAAAACAGTGTACAATTGTACCTGGTACAGAAGAGTGAATTGGTCTTCGTTGAAACAAATGAATTATATGACCTTGTTGATTCAGCAGTTTCAATAATGATGATCGAACGGTGGTAATGGTTTGTAAATTCAGTTTATTATTGGCATGAATTTAGTTTAAATGGCAAAATAAAAAAATAAAATAATCGATTTTGATGGAAATATTAATGGTGATGTGAAAAATGGTGCGAAACAAAAGTATCAATAAAATGAAAATCCATAAATGTTTCGCATTTCTTTATCAAATTTGCGATCCATTTCATTGATTCGATTTGAAGTGTGCATTTTGAGCAATTTAATGTATGCGAGAAAGAGATGTTAAAAACGCAATTCCGAATGAACTTGTTTCTTTTTTCTTCTTTAAAATGGACAAGAAACCGATATTAAATTTTTCAAGTCTAAATTGTTTTCTGCCATCAAATGGCATCAATTATGGCGATTTCATTTTTCTTGTGAGTGAAGCATCAACTTGTTGGTTTTGCTTTTCGAGCGATTTCAATTCGATCAAACTGTGATGATTATTGCAAACGAATGTAATCCTTTGTAAAAGTTTATTTCAGGCAATAATAATCCCAATTTCAAACCACCCATTTCAATTCCAATGAAAAACTTTAAAAACCATTTTATGCATTTCTATATCGTGCTGGTGAATCATTTAACGTTTACAGCAAATTGGACACCTTAAAGCCCGTCTCCTGAACTTTTTATTCACCGCGAAAGAAAAAAGCAAACTTTGACTCCGATTTCGATTTAGAAAATGCATGCAACAAATGACTGTATAATAAAAACGATTTTTATGGCTCTCGCATACACAAATTCCATTATGTGTTGTAAACAACTTTTCTCTGGGTTTTTTCTTTCTTTTAAATTCTTTTTTTCTCTTTTTCGTTTTATCGTTGTTCCATTGAACTTTTCAACAGTTTAACCTTTGGACGACTTTCCACCGGAGCATTCACTCACATTTTGAGTGAATGGCTATGGATGCGTTCGTGGTTGTGTCTGTATATGAAAACGGATATGTGTGATTTATATGACAATATGTGGTGCACGATGAAAGCCACGCATTATTGCTGTAATAAATTTATGCACGCCGTTGTTACAGTACTACGAAATACCATATATAAAATGGTAATCGTTCAACTTGCAGTGTATTTTTCTGCCCTTTTTAGTATCCTTTTTCTTCATTCTTCTTGTTCTGAAAATAATTTCTCGATAAAATTTAAATGGGGTTCAAAAACAGAAAACCGATTGACGCTTTGAATGTGTGGCGTCCGGATTCCTACAATAATAATTTTATCAACATCGAAATGTATTTTTGTTCCATTAACGCTTCTTTTACATTCGACATTTGCCGGATTATTTCCGATAAATGTTATCGCTTATAAATAATGTTTGCTGATGGTTAAATTCGAATTAAATGACTCTATCGCATTCAATATAAATTCATGGTGTAATTTAAAGAGTGATAAATGATCGATCGAAAGATATCGTCGTCGATCAAATAGCTTTCCGATGAAAATAAGGAAAACTGATTGGATTAGATGATGTCAGATCAATTCTTTGAAATGAGGTCAGAAGAAGTGTAAGTCATTATCTAATGGCTTCCGAGTCTAACAACCTATTATGTGTGTATTTTGCATTCCTGTCGGTGTCACGCTCATTTGAGCGTAAAATTTGCTTTGACAGTCGCTTTTCCAACTCTAGTGCCTATTCAAAGCGTCTGCTTTTGAGCAATTTACAATTAAATTTCATGTTATTTTGATTCAACCACTATTTATTCAAAACCTTTCAATCGCTCACATTCCATTTTCGAATTGCAGAACATGCTGTTTTGTGGACATTTTTTTTTTTCATTTTTATAAAATCTTTTGTTTAAATCATCATGATTGAGGATAATTTCATGAGCGCGTGCTTGCTCATTTCAAATGAATTTCAATGAACTTTATGTGAAAGCAAAAACAATCAAATTCGATTGATGGCAACGATTATTCCGTTGATAAACGAAAAATGAACGGATTAAACCATTTCCAACTCCCAAACCTATAAATAATAATAATATGTGTGTATAATTTATGAAGCAAGCGCGTCCTGGGTGATTTTAATGTGTAATTTAATTTTTAACCATTTGTTAACTGACTGTGTGTGTGGGTGCGAAGTGTTACGCTAAACAAAAACTGAATTATGCATAAATTGAAAACGAACGCCGAAACGAAAATAACAAGAAAATACATTAAAAACATGTGAGTTGCCAACTGAATGAATTATTCCATGCCATTGTATCAGACCGAACAGGCTGGCGACCAGAACGATTTCAACATCATGTTGTTGTCTGATTTTCTAACATAAAATATTTGTCGAAATAATGATATATGCGTGCGTTTTGCACACAAAAACAACGAAATGAAAGCAAAAGTACAGAACAAAAGAATGGGAAATTTCTTTTCATTGAATAAAGCACCAACCGATATAACATATCAAAGTACTTTCTATTCATAGACGACGACGACTTGCGGATTTTCGTATAGCAGATTACGGATGAATGAAATTAAATAAAGCCTTCATTCACATTTTTTTTTTCTATTTTTATGATAGAAATTTATTGCGTTTGTGTGAGGGAGAGTATATTTACCACAAAAATTACGTATTCATTTATTTTTGTACACACGTTTTACTTTTCGCTTCACTTGTCGCTGGATTAAGCGTTTACAGTGCTCACCAGCAATCGATTCATGTCACAGCTATTATTTCAGACAGGATGTCATTTAAATTGAAATTTTTTGAGAAGTTATTCTCGAAATTTCCATCTAATTATAAACAAACCCTTTGTGCAGGATCAAAAAATTATCGCTTTAAATAGCAAATGATTGATGACGCACATCGTTTTTATTATTCATGATCTCCAAAAGCCAAAAGCCAGCAAATGAATTATTATCATTATTTTTAAATGCAAAAACCGAACTTAAATTTGTGAAACAATTAGAAAAAAACCCATTACTCAACAGATATTCTTATTATTATTATTATTGAAATCTCAAAACCTATTTTCCGAGTATGATATATTTTCGAAATATAAATTTGATTAATTTGATACCAAAAATAGAAATCAAATAACTGAGTAAATTATGGATTGAATTTATTGCCTCCATTATAATACGTCATGTCGATTGCGCATATTTGCATTGATGGAGAGCGAAATCAGTCGATTAATTTTAATTTATTGAATTGAATTAAGCGATAATGAGGGTCAGAAATGGAAATATAGCGATGCCCAAAACAGCGAACAGTCAATCATTGAATATCAAGTGAGCAGTAAACAGCACACAGTGAAGAGTTATTTATTCGAATATGCAATGCGACTACAGATTTCATATATAATATTTTTCCATCAAACTTCGTTACTCGTTGAATATTTCATTAATTTTTCATGCATACCGCGGCCTTCATATTGTAAAATGTGACATTTGCATGGTCGTGAAATGTGATGTCGAAATTTGTCATTAAACGGATTCACTTTGCAAAGCATAATTGCCATAACCTCAAAAATATGTTCGTGAGAAGTCAAATTGTCTGAAATCGTCTGAATTGTTTGAGCTGTCAGTGACATTGAATGCATTCATTTCAATATGGCGCTGCCCATTAATTGATCACACGGAGGGCCGGGGTATGTTTTCATGTAACAAGTAAATTTGACTAGATTTCTTTTTTTTATATATTCAAAATCAAAACCACTAGATGAGGTTTATCGCTCATTATTCACTAAGAGCGCGTTGAATTTTTCCATTTTTCTTTGTGCTGAGAAGTTAGGGGTGTGAAAATAAAATCCGCAAAAAACAATAGACACTCACACAAATAAACATTTGTAAATGTCTAAGTCCTTAGTCAAAGCCCACATTTTATGGGTTTTCATGTAACAAGTAAATTTGACTAGATTTCTTTTTTTTATATATTCAAAATCAAAACCACTAGATGAGGTTTATCGCTCATTATTCACTAAGAGCGCGTTGAATTTTTCCATTTTTCTTTGTGCTGAGAAGTTAGGGGTGTGAAAATAAAATCCGCAAAAAACAATAGACACTCACACAAATAAACATTTGTAAATGTCTAAGTCCTTAGTCAAAGCCCACATTTTATGGGTTATGAATGATTGCAATGATCCCATGAGATATTAATCAAATAAAGCCACGCACAATGTCCATCAATTTTGAGACAATTGAGCGTGTACTTAATGCAAAAAAACACCTAGTAATACGAGAGAAAAAAATCTTTTTCGCGCTTCAAACGCATTCACAGTGTTTCATATTCACGGAAACAGCGATGAGTAATTCAACAGTCATCATTTTCATTATCATTATCGTTAACGAAGATGGAAAAAATGCTAATTAGCAATGAAATGTTTTCATTTCTCTTGCAAAAAATGAGAGTACTCAGTGTTCATTATTCTTTCAGATTCATTCAAATTTGTTCAAATTATTAATATTATTTGTTATTCTATCGTTCTGGTTCAAATTTTTCACAGAAAATAAATGCACTGTAATCGCTTTATACTTTTTACATATTACCAAAAAAGATGGAAAAAATGAAACCGTTTCGTTTTCAAGGGAACGGAGCTTTATCACGCACCATCTTCCAAAAGAAAATAAATATTAATAATAATAATTGGAATTCTGAATCGGGTCGATTCTGCTTATTTTCCGTTTTTTTAAGCTGTTAGTTAGTCATACGATTCCATGACCACTCAACAAAAAATAATTGCATGAGCTAACCGTTCAAATCTTATTCGGCTGATTTAATAATGAAAACGAAAATAGAAGTTAGGGTCTGCATTTTTTCCATGAAATTCAAGACCTTCGACGAACAATAAATAATTATTTCGAAGCTCGACATCGAATTTTTCGAGAATTGAGCTTATTATTAAGAGAAATGACAATTTTATGACATCAAAATCATGAACATTATATGTATAATTTAATTTGCATATAAATCATTGACCTCATCATTTTATTATTGAAATCCACAATTGGTGAATTGGTTTTGGCCAATTGAATGACTTTTCATTCGAATATAAATATGAATAAATGAAATTCTGGCTTATTATTGAGTCGATAAAATGTATTCAACGAGATCCAATTGATTTGGCAGAGATTCAAATTATTTTGGTTTTAAATCCATTCGAAATTTAAATATTCAATTAATTTGAACATTTTTTTGCTTTTTTTTTTTCATTTTAATAGGAATCAACATCAGGCACTCCAGTTACGATGCGAGTTGATCCGAAAGGGTTCTATTTATGTTGGGTTGATCAAAACAATGAGTTGGATGTACTGGACATTGCAACTATTCGTGACGTACGAAACGGGCAATATGCCAAAAAGCCAAGAGTAAGTAAATGGAAAATTATAAGCCACAATATTCAACAGAAAATACTGAAAATATTCCTTATTCACAAAGATATCGCACTCTTTTTAGCAAAAATTTTATTTGATTTTGCAATGCTTAGTTCATTTAAGCGCTGAACTCGATTTAAATTTTTTTTCCATTTTTATTGTGTTCGTTGTTCATTGAATGAATATAGGGTACAAGTGAGAATAAACAAAACTGATGCTAAGAACGATTTATGCAATTTGTTTGGATTTTCAATTGCAAAGTTCAGAGCACATAAATCCGATATTTTCCATTGGCAATCCAGCAAATAATCGTGCAAACATTAATTTTTTCTAGCCACAAAACCATAAACCGAAGCTCCTACTGTGTACTGGGTATAGTGTTTATAGAGCAAACAAAGATGGCAAAATCTCGAACAAATGACGTCAAAAAGTCATGCCGACAAGAAGACAAGAAAAATATGTCAGATGCAGTCAATTTACATATTTTAGCAACCAGAAGAGTGAACGTGGTCAGAAAAAAGTGTTATATGTTTTAGTGTTGCTGATTTGGCATTCGGCATCGTCACCAAAATAATCAAATGAAAAGAAAAATTCGCTTAAATGAATGTTTTCTTTTCATACGACATTCAATATGGAATTCAGAAAGGTTTTTGTCTGTTTTGGGCATTGCAGAAACTTTTTAAATGCTAAATAGATCATGTTGTCGGACCTGCTAGAGAAAAACTTTTTATCGAAAAGAGAATCCAACAGCTTGTAATTGCTTTTAAATAATAATAATTTTATTATTATCATACAATATGAAAACAATATTCCGAGGAGTCGGAAAGGATTTGCCATAAATAACAAAAATTACGTGTCCGTTTCACCAAGTTTATTATAGTTCGGTATAGCAATTCATTGTCTTGTTAACCGTAAAATATTATGTCGTTTCATAATCATCGAATCCTGCAGATAAAAATAAATCATTTTCGAGAGAGATTTTCTATGGTTTCGTTTGAGTTATGAATTTCCAAGGACTTTCACACCGTTGGCGTCGAAAAATACACGACAGAATCACTTCAATTGCGTATTCAACATCACGTTTTGCTCATTTCTGCGATGAAAATGTTTTTCTTCAATTAAATTATCGACTTCAAAAACACAGCATTGTTTGATACATCTCAAAATACCTGACTTATACTTACTGACTGTGAGCATTTGTGAGTGGCGAGCATTCACATTCGAATGGAATAGAGTGATAAAGAGACGACCAAAGTTTTCAAATTCAAAACACAACTGAATGTTATAAGAACTACATCAAACACACACACAAAAATACTCAAGTGGGTGTCGAATATCGAATGGATGAGATTGTGTTTAGTGTTAATGAACTATATTGTCCACAACCAAACATTTGAAATATTATTATGTAACAAGTGGTAATGCTTGCCACTCACTCAGCCATTTTGAATATGTATTCCTCTAATGGACACATAAAAAACGTAAAATCCCTCCTACATCATGTTCAATGTTCGAATATACTATCGACTCCCAGCAACTAACAACTTGTCGACTTCGTAATAATAATAGTAATATAATTCAAATGTTGAACGAAACTTTTCGATTATAAAGCTCAAGACAATGACAAAACCGTAACGGAATAAAACAAGATTGAGAACAGTAAGCGAGAATGAAGATGAACAAGTTTGAAATTACAATGATTTCGTGGAAAAATGTACCAAAGTGAATAACCGAAAAGTATGTCAGATGTTGGATAGATGGAGAATGACAACAGGGATGGTGGTATTTCTCCGAACATAATAATTATTTACATGATTCCAAAAAATGACAGAGAATTCTGTTGACGAATGAAAGTTGTGGCTAGGCATAGAAGAATTGATTATGCTGCCTCCGAAAAAATAAAATTAAAAGTTTTTACCATTGAAATAAAATGAAAAGAATTTAATGATGAAACTTTGTCGACGGGACAGAAAACAATAAAAGTTTCCGATTCATTTTATTCAACTTTTTTCGAAGAATTCCTTTGTTCGGATTTTCTATTCTTGGCTTCTCGCCTCCAAGCTTCGAGTCACCTCCTTTTTTCATCAATTCCCTGTTGTATCTCTCTTTTACGATTTAATCGCAACACGAAGGAAAAATTTCGAATTTCTTCCTTGACGATGATCTCTTTTTTTGCTCTTAGAAATTGTGTTTTGTGTTTGTTGCCACTGTTCAACCGTATCATCACCTATTTTTGTCATCACAGCTATAACAATGACTTGGCCTAAACAATACGCTTCATCATTATGGAATGCGACCAGTAATCTGAAGGATTTCACAATGGACATTTAGTCAATTGGAAGTGAATGTTTCGATGAAGCAATTTTTTTTTTACCTTTTTAAGACTTTGATCTGCTTCAGTTTGATCAAAAGACGGAAACATTGCTTCAATAACTTTTCACCTGAGTAAAAAAAAGGATTCACATTGAATTTCCAACCCAAATCGTTTAGTTTTTCGTTCGTTTGGAAAATGAGAACGTTGACACAATGAATCACTTACACAAATTCTGATTTCTTTTAATTAGTTTCCATGTCACAGAATGGAAAAATGCCATATGTAGAATTAACGAATTTAGTAAAGAAACTTTGGTGAAAATTTTCGAAGTTGAATCACAATCGAGTGACGTCAATTGAATCGTTTGCACACTTTCAAAACCATTGAGAATATAAATCAGGTACAAAAAACTTAATCTGTAGACGTGAAACTTGGCATCGATGTGGAATTCAGGATTCGTTTGAAAAAAACTTAAGGATTGTTCATAAATCGAAATGTTCCCGGTAGACGTTTAGCGTTTAAAGACTTGCAGTTTAATGACACTGTCAGTCCACAGAGACACCCGTGTTCCCATTTCCCATTTATAAGTTTACTTGTCTCAAACGTGTGAAATATATCAATAAAAAAAAAAAAACTTTGAAATCCAACCCCATATAAACCATAAGAAGTCTTTATTTCCACTTGGCAATTTTCTCATCTTTCACGATTATCTCGATCTATTTCATCATTCTCATACCAAAGCCGAAAAATTCCATAATTTACTTCAAATTACATAGGCAATTTAGTATTCAGTAGCCAAGATAAAATGGTTGATACCAAAAGTGATTCATTTGATGTTTGTCTCACAACAGTTTCCACTTTGTTCGGGTTTTTACTGAATGTTTTTGGTTTTTGTGCCCTTTTTGTGCCTTTTTAATATGGTTCAAGTGGATGAAACGTTGGTTTTTTGAACGAAAAACCCAACAAATATCAATGTAAAACATTATTCACTTTACATATTCACATATACAAACACTTACCTATATTGCTGTTTTCCATGACACAGCAACTAGATTTCTAGTGATTTCCTTTCATTAAGTTTACTTGTGTACATGTTCATTCAATATTCAATGATCATCATCGTATATCCGGATTCTGTGTGCTGCACATGGCATTTCGTACACCGCTCACGGCTCACGGCTCATCACTATAATGTATAATAATGCATAGCTGTTGCTCATTTCATACAATAATATATGATGGTTCAATCGTTTTAAAATACAGCACCTAATGCGATAGATGTTATGACATAACTTTGGAGCATATTGCTTACTGATTACATAGTTATGTATAACAGTTGTCTTTTGGCGTCGAAATACGCAAACAAATTCAATATTCAATGAAAAAAGCCTGCGACGCACTCATTATTAATATTTTATTCTCAATATGATTTGCATTGTTCGCACACTTTTTGTGTTTTTCAAAACTTTTTTTTTGTCACGGACTGCATACTGCGTACTGGGTATATTGGTAATTTTATCGTGCCATAAAGAATATATTCAGTCGTGGTTATGTTGTCATTGGGTGCGTAAAGTTTTTGTCATTATAAAAATATGTACTGGAAATTTTTTATACATTTTGTGGTTATTCGGTTGTATTAAGACTTAAACAACCGAAAATGAAATGTTCTATTCTATTATTAGAAAAGAAAAAGAATACGTCCGTGATTTTGGATTCTAAATATTTGTTGAACTCTTCATTGTTTCAGCCAGTACCAAAGTGTTTATTGAAAAAAATCTTCCATAAATTTATCCATAGAACACAATTCTGGCTGCAAAATCATACACAATAGGCTTATAATATAAACGCATACGCGTACACATCAAATCCAATTGGAATGCAGATTTGGTAGCAAGTAATCCGCATACAGACAAGAGACTGACTATGGCAATTTGAATACATTTGCCTTGCAATAACGAGCTTTATCAATACCCATATTTATATGTATTCAGTGATTGAGTTCACGTTATACATAAAGAGGGTTCGGAATTGTATTGGATGCGGAGAGTTGAGAGTTGAAAGGAAAAAATTAATAAGCAGATTCAGTTGAAAGGAACAATTTGTGTAGATTGAACTGTAAGTAATGGATTCAGGCATTCAATTTTTACGATTTGCACGAGCTGATAGCGGAATCAGCATGTAACGAAGGTGTCACATTTTGTGTTATTCACAAAAAAAAAGAAGAATAAAATGAACTTCCTTCATTACGATGCATGAAAGTGAAACGAACAAAAAGCCATACTTTTAATTTGATATACATGAAACATGAACAATGAACAATATGTGTGGATTCTAATTAAAATTCATTTTCATATTCATGTGAAATGAGTTCGGATAAGGCGCCTGCAATGCAAATGACAAAATCACAAGACAAACGAAAGACATTTTAATAAACGCCGTTTGCTGTGTGTTTCAAATACATTACGAATATTGCAAATATTACGAAATTTAACATACGTTTGAAATTCAATGAGCTTATTTATCAAACAAAAATTGTTGGCTTCTTGTTGTTTCATTGGCAGTCAGCATATGACGCCAAAAGCCAATTCATATCCGACTTTTCATCGAAAATATCAAACGATATGAAATTGTGTCGAAAGGAAATGGAAAATGTAACGGAAATTCATTGAAAATTGAAACGCCCGAAGCTCCCCGGCAAAAATGGCTGTACAAAAGCAGATCTCTCACATTCCATTTTCTAAAAAGCCTTCATTTCAATTTCTGTTTGCTGCTGCTTCAAGTTCTAAATACTAAAGTGGGGGAAAAAAAAATTGAGAACATTTCTCGAGCTTTTATGCATTTTAATTTTTTTCCGAATGCGGGAACGGGCAATAACAGCACTTAAATGCATTTTCATGTTTGAATATGCATGATACGGCCTGAAAATTGATTTCGAAGTACACAATAATAATCTCATTTCTGTAGATGAAATGTTCAAGATTTATCGATTTATCTTGTGGATAATGCGAATATATGGCCTTTCCGTACTCGTATCAACCACCATTAAAACCGCAAAACTAATTATAAAATAAACCTTGGAAACAATCGACTCGGCAATTTACCATTGCCATGCCAAGCAAATTTGCAATTAGACATTGATTCGTTTATTTCTCGTCTATCGTCACAACAATTTTCAATTGGATATTTCCATCATACCAACATCAACATCAATTAATGCATAAATCGTGCAGCCATTTAGGAAAAATAATCATCATCATCATCATATTTTTCTCTCTGTATTTTAGAATTGTTGTCGTTTAATGGACAACTCATTAGAATTATTGATCCATTTGAATTGAAATTCGAATAAATATTACTGTATTTATGATGGAATACTGTGGTTGCCATAGGCATTTGCACCAAGTAAAAATATTAAATCAGAATAATAATTTTATCTGCGTTCACTTAGCATTACAAACGCACATTATTCAAGTTATTACTCATTTTTCCATTTATTGACAAAATGTGACGAATCTTCGCATTGAAATATATTCATGGCAATTCGAATGTAATTATTGCAGGGATATTCAATAAAAATTGAACATTGAACACAAATCAAATGAAAAGAAAAAGAAGGGAAAAACTGAATCAAATATAGAATGTGTTCAAATCTGTGTCGTTTGACGTCATCAAATGTTCTTCATGCTGTTCTTAATCGATTTTATGCGCGCAGCGAAATTTAGTATTGTTTAATATATTTTTCACGTACTTGTGGATAGATCTTTAACCTGATTCTGATCTGTGTCGTTCATAATCGATTTGAATTTGAAATACATACAAATCTATTCATTTTTAGCCTATGAGCTGCAATTTAATATTTGAAAAACTGTTCTAAATGAAGAATATAAAACTTTCAGCGACGTGGAATGTAATTTTGATAAGCAGTTTTTTTTTATGGTCATCGATATGAAAATAAACGTTATATGAATATGGTGTCGGTATATTGAACAGCTGCCATCGCCTAAATGACTCATGCGTCAATGAAGTATCGTATGTGATGTGTGCTCCTCTTCTTGATCCTAAGAAGAAAAAAAACAAATACAAATTTCTATCAGACCATCGAAAATATTGGAACGCAATTTCAAAAATGGCTTTGATCAAAGTTCATTGTTGCTTTGATGCTGCTGTAATATTTGCCAAACATTACGATTTCGTTCGTTTTTCTCTTTGTTGTTTTCAGATGCTTTCATGTGATTGGCACTTTTTTAGCTGTCGATTTTCGATGGCACAAATACACATTTCGTTGGTTTTCTCATTATTTTTGACGACTTTTGAGTACTTTGCAGACAGTTTTTGCTTTTTTCTACTAGCTTTTTCTCATTTGGAATCACCTTTCATTGACAATGACGACAAGCCACCATTGTTGAAAGAACTATAAAATCCATGAATGCTTTCAAGAAAATTCTCTTTTTTTTTCATCACTTTCAGCTCCATATTCTTTTTTTCTTAAAAATTCACGTAAACACCATACGTCAAAAATATTCGATATTCGTTGATGCAATCAAAGTGAAGGATAAAAATGCTTTTCAATCTTCATCCATGTTATATTCAATCAGTGCGGTATGGTCTTTGTTCAATTTTCATGTTGGTGTTACCAAATTTTTACTATCCATTCATTCAATACTCGTAATATTTATACACGAAATACAAAATGTTCGACCAAACATGAAATGGTCTTCGAGCATTACATAAAATAAACATGAAAAATGTTTACATTTCTAACGTAATAACAAAGAACGATGTAATCGGTTCCATTTGAGCCATTCACTTCATATTTCACAAATACCCAATACAAATTGACTTTACGTCCGAAATTTTGCCATAAAATCAAAGTTTCAAAAAACGACAGAACAAATTCGAAAATTCCCATAAAACTATACCGAATATTAGAGCTCTGAATAATGAAAGCAATTCATAGATTAACAAATATGAAATAGTTTTACAATTTTCAATCTAAGCTCTTAACGAATGCATGAACACATCATAAATGGCAAACCTCATAAAAATATTATAAATACGAACAAATTTGTAAAATGTTTGAGCATTGAACATATGTTGCCAGTGTGGCTGTAGAAAGAAACTCACCAGACCAAAATAAATATGTGACCTTAATCAATCCAACGCCATTTGACCTTAAAAATTATTAACCAAAACGGTTTTGAGACGGCTGGACCCATTGCCAATGTTCATTATATTTTTAATAAGGTTCCAAAGTCCATCTCTTGATACAGAATATCGAAACCATTGAAATTAGGGTTTGACTGAGGGGCAAATGCCTTGCAACTACAAATGAATTGATACTTTGTACTATTAATCGAAATGAAAATTCAGCAATTCACAATCCCAAACAATATGCTACATTTAATTCAATAAAATGTTTCCAATTTACTCAATTCTTTCAGCTCGGTGTGTGTGTGTGTGTGTTTGTCTGCATTAAATGGCATTTTGCGTTTACAATTCACAAAGATATTGTTAAACAAGCTATCCAGCTTTTAGGATTGAGTATTAAATATATTTTCATTTTGCTGGAATTTCTATTAGCAAATGTAATGTTTAATGAAAACATTTTATGCTAAATGTGACTCAATGTTCGTTCATTGCTATGCATAAATATGGAAAAAGCTTGGGAATCATTATTGATGAATCTATAATTCGTTGATTCACTCTAATTTCGAATCAATTACTTGAAATTGATGTTCTCGGTTATTTTTCATTGGAACAAAATATGAAACATACGAATCCCTTAACATTGTATAAAATATTTACATAAAAGTACATTCGATTTCAGTTCCATATTCCATACACCATGCTTACCATGCTGCATACTTAATTCACTTCATTTTCGGTTCGAGTGCTTTTTTCACTTTAGAAAATTATAGAATGATATTTTTCCGAGTGTTTTAGCGTACAGTGTACATCGTTTATATTTCACATGCAACGAATAAAATCAATCGACAAGAAAATGGATTGATAACAAAATGAACTTCAAATGCGTTCTTTTCCAATGTTGCGGTTCATTTTGATTAAACCGATATTTCCACATGAATTGGAGAGAAATAAAATGAAACTATTAAGCGTCTTGTGCTATGAACATTCTGTTCAAGTTGATTTCGCTTTTGATTGGTGATTTTTTTTGAGCATTTTTTTATTTTTGAATTTTATACATTTATATTCAAATTGACCACCACTCAAATCGATCGTTATCGAAATTTTCCTATTTTTCCATTTTTTGTTTTTCACAATTTTCCACAAATTATTCAGTTGAGAAAAAGCAAAAAGGGAAATTAATAAAAGAAAATTATTATCAGAAAACCACATTTAAGTCAAAAGTATTTTATTAGTTTAACTGGCGCTGGTGAAAATTTGTTTCAATATTAAAATATACTAAGTAAATTGAACGCTCGACACAATTCATATTACATGTTGCCATATCTTGGTTTTTACTTTGAACTTTCAACAAATGACATTTTTAAACCACGTAGCTGTCGTTCATTCTTTACCGTTTGTTTGTTTTGTATTTGCATAATTGTTTTGCATTTGATGCACAGCCATTTTCAGTGTTACACTCTATTGGGACTCAAAGGAGCGCCATGGGCCGTGAATTCGAAGCTTCATAAGAGAAAGTATCGAGCATCAGCTACTCTACTATATTACCATTTGAGTGGAATAGCAAGGAACAAAGAAAAAGATGTGAAAAATGAGAAAAATCTAAATAAATGTACAATGTAGGTACAATGTAATGTAATGTACCGTTGCCCGGCAAATAATGGTTAATGTGTATGCTCAAGATTGAGGTGTTTGTTTTTTGTCGTGTACATTGTACATTATTTCTCTGTTGTGAGTTCTAATGTATGTGCGGAATACGCACCTTCAAGCAATTTTGCAAAAAAAGCAGCTCTATAAGAACCAACGGTAACAAATCACATTCATTGCCGTTACATTTTACACACATACCAACTTCCGTTCAAACATATCTCTGGACAATGAAAAATGGCCAGTTTTCACATGTCATTCCAAAGCTCGTTATTAATTAATATTATTATAATCTAGAGGAAAGAGAGTAAATCCAATATTTCTTCGTCCAGATCGCGACAAAAAAAAAATCCAAACTTAAAATGGTACGGAAACGATTTGATTCTGTCATTATGTCAGCCAATCATTTGTCTCCAACGTAAGTTGAGCCGAACATTTTTCTATATTTCTTCGGATTATAAATCGTATGTAAAACTAAAATTGTTCTTTGCTCTGAATGGAATGTTAAGTTTAGCATTCCAAATGTTCCACATTTAATAATGGATTTATTTCAAATTCAACATTTTAACAAAACGAAGTTTTTAATGAGCTTATTTTGCCATCAACCGCATCCGAATCCTAACTATCAAAGTTTCATTGAAACATTTTCATGATTGAAATATTTTTGCGTTAAATTATTATTATTTAAAAACATATGCAATACCGTGCATAGTACTCACTCAGCGATAAAATAATCTTATTAATGAAACATTAAATTAGTATTGCCACAGGTAACATCACAGTTCGAAATTGTTCAACATCCTTTAGCGCATAAATGAGATATGGATTTCATGGAGAAAATAAAACCAAACAGATTTCTCATATTTCTCATTGTTCATATTTCCATTGAGAGAAAACTTTCGCATTTATTTTCGAAAAGAAAAATTGAACAAAAGATAATTTTTCATCTGGGGAACGTCCATCCGAGATAAATTTCATGGAAAGGAAAATTGCAATGTTTTCAAAGTCATCGATAAAAAAGAATGGAAAATGAAGATTTATTCAAATTTATGTGATTTTTTTTCGGCTACTTGTTTGACAAATTGCTTAACTGGATACTGGATACTTGATACTCCCAACTCCCATGAATATAAATAAACATCGCATGTGATAAATTGTAAACTGATCCTGGAGACCGAGCAACAGCCAACAATAACATTTACGTATACAAATACGAAGACATTTTTTTACATCTTATTCAAACTGTGCAACTGGTAAGTTGCATCGTTGATAGCAGATGCATTGAATAAGGGAATATTTGCTTTAAAAGCATTTTTTCAATTCCATTTGTGGTAGAAACAACAGCAAAAATACCAGATCTGAAAAATATTCTATTGAATTTTGAATTTTAAATTTCCAATTTCGTGCAAAATCCAATTGTTTTCGTAAATAAATGAATACAATCGAACAACGGATACACTTGTAAGAATGGACTTGCAAGTTCAATAAATGAAACGGGAAAGGGAATTACATACAAATTCTACAGTTTCGTTAGTTTTATTTGTGATTGGATGCCATCGGAAGAACAGAATCGAGTTAAAAATTCTTCTTTTGTTTTGGCATATTGAATCCTGCATCCTGTTTGCTCCGTACACGGTACACTGTGCACTTTAACTTTTCAATTGCTTTATGATTCGATGATGTTAACTGTGCGCTGTGAATGACATAAAAAGTCGATTGTGCAAATGATGCATTCGCACCAGTAAACATAAACGAAAAAAATCCAACAACACATAATGGAAATAAAACCATGAATATAACTGTAAATGTAACAATGAAGAGCAAAGAATTTTTTGGCTCGTTTTTCGCAGTGATTAAATTCCGCAACTTATTTGCATAATAATTTAGAGTGAGCAAGATTTTTTGTTGGAATTTTCGACAAAGTTGCAATTTGATTACAGCGAACAATTTAATTGAATTCATGAAAAACTTCTTTGGCAATGAAAAAACAAAATATTCTCGTTGCTCGTAACTCGTAACAGTTTCGATGTTTGGCATCCAGTTGATGGTTGTTCACTGGTATCGTCTATTCACTTCTCGTTAGCATGAAGATTCATAAGAGCTTGTTGAACAAATGAACATGGAACTAAAATATTGTCGAAATTCTTCATCAATTTGTGGCTATATTTGGTGCAATTTATGCAGCAGTGTTTATTTTTCATTTGCAAATCAATTATTTCCTGGGGTGATTGAAAAAAGAAAGAAATTGTGAATCGCTCATAGCTGACTCACAGCCATATTGTTATATATTTATTACTTAGAAAATAAAGAAAAAAACACAAAAAATATTAATCTTTCTCTTCTTATTTTCTCTTTTCTTCTGTTTTCTTTTCTTTTCATTTACGATTAATTGATGCAGGATTCGAAACTACGTCAGATCGTAACACTTGGTTCGCAGGATACACTTGAGGAAAAGACTGTAACCGTTTGCTTTGGCGCTGACTTTGTGAACGTTTCGTTTATTAATTTTTGTGCAACACGAAAAGAAATTGCGCAGGTGAGTTTCGATTCGGATTACCTACATATCACACATTCCCTTAATGATAACAACAACATCAACAACGGCGATAATCACAATTTAGTGGTGGCCCAATAGCATTTGTCATGTGGATAAATGACATTGCGTGATGACATAAGAAAAAAAAATATAACTGCGATAAATTCGATGGTTGGTTGAATTATATTGAAATCAATCGGTTCCAAGTTACAAACCGACAAATTTTTTTGTCCTGCCGAGTCATTTACGACCCAAACCGAATGGTTTACATTGATTCAATGTACGCCCTCAATTTTAATGGAATTAGTTAATTTTTTCCGAACTTCGAAAAACGTTTCGTTTCAGCAAGAAATATAGTGAGTTATTTTTTTCATGTGAAACTCACCATTTTACCATGTTTGTGACAAGCAAATCACAATTTATGGTTTACGTTTTACTAATTGATTTCGGTCACATTCAAGCGTCCTCCGTGTATTCTCTACTCTCTAGAGAGTCTCTACGTAAATTGCATATTTTTTATTTGGATCGATTGGATTTGTGTATGGTGTTAAATAACGCAAAATTCCATTGAAATCCGTTAGTAGTCCTGCCTCATGGTTTTCGGTAAGTTGAAATGGCCAAAAGGCATATTGCGGAATCGGATATCGGAATTGTTCGAATTAAATTTTACAAAATGTTATCGCACCGAATTAGTTTATGTGTTTGATTGCGCTGTGAATCGATGTTCAATGTGCAGCAATGGTATGAGATTATTGATTTTTGGCGTCGCTTCCCATTGTAATTTCAACTGCATTGTTGAAATAGGACATTTTAACCTCGATCCAATTTGAAATAGAAAGATATGCGAAATGAGATTATTCCAATCAAAATTGAAATCCAATACATATATCATACAATATCCAACTCCGATTCGATTAGAAATTCGGGAATTGCAATGAACGGAATATTTTTATGTTAGTGTAGAGTGAAATTTGATCATTATTCATTAAGCGATGAACGGCATAGCCGAATAGCATTTACTGGATCTATTGAATACAGGTCACCATCAGGAGATTGGATACATGGACTGATTAGCAGTATTGTGTATGTTATTACGTAATACATTGAAACAAATTTGGAGAACGTAAATAGATAAACGCTAAAATAGGCGATTGTTGAATAGTTGAGTTATACGCTGTTCTTCTGATTAAAATTGCAAGTTATAACTGAATAGCATCTAAATATACTGAATAACATCACATAAATCATAAGACGAAATTAACTTTATGTAGAAGAACCCTTATGAACTAATCGCTGTTTATCACAGTTGAACTTATGATTCCGCCACATTTATCACCATTGTTTTTTCATGAAATTCGTATCCGTTTTATAACATACGTTTCCATTCGGTTTGGTTCAGGGCCAACGTGGCTAAAGATTTCGTTCATTTTTCATCTTTCATTCATGGTCACGTCTCAGAAAAACAATTTCGCATTATTCTTTCTCATCATAAATGATAATAACCGCTCCTGAAACATAAACGAGCCATCGAAAACCCAAAGGGATCATAATATATAGAGAATAAGGTATGATCGTATGATGTGTTAAATATCAAAAATAAATTCGATTCGTAATATTTTGTGTATTTTCATTTTCATTTTTATTTTGGCAAACGTGTATTAAAACGTGGACCAATTTAATGATAGTAATAATAATAATAATAATAATAACAATAATTGAAGGGAATATGGGACTGCTGAATGACCAGCAACATAAAATGAGCGAGCACAAATGCATTGCGGATGTTGGAACATAAACACTACTTTTATGATGTATTCGTGAGCTCCGTGAGAAAAAGAGCATCCAATTTGATGCTCTGAAAAAAGAAAAAAAAACGATTTCGCTTTATATTTATCATCCGTCGCTTCTGTTCGGTGCCAATAAAGGATATTTTCACAGATAATAATAACAATAAATGAGAGTTTCTTTGGCCATTTGGCTATCCGATTTTATGTTCAAGTGCCAAATATACTTAAACTTTATTCAAAAACATTATGCGAATATGGAATACATTGAGATGTTAAGGGACCAGATAACTGGATTATTTTGCCAATCAGTGAATGCCGATTTATCTTATTAATTAACAGTTATTTCATTTGATTGTTTTTATCGATTTTTCAACGCCATTTGCTAAATTTTACGATTCCTCAATCTAAACCATGGACTGAAACGATGCACTTTTTGTTACCTGTTTCAAGAATACCGGTTCTTTAGTGCATAGTTGCAACTTTGTGTTCATTCTTTTTTTATTCAATCGTCATAAAATTCAATGGACAATATCAAAGTTGAAAGCGTTGAAGTTTTTGTGTATTTTCTTTTGTATTGCCATTCTCCATCTCCCGAAAATAAGATTTTTGGATTTTCACAGGTATGAAATTGTCAGATATATTTCTATCTGCTGGATTCAATATAAGTTTTATTTTCGTGCCCTTTTTTTGCATTCAATTTTCAGTCCAATTGCAGCGAGCAATTGTCGATATCAATGGAACGGAAGTGAAATGATCAACTTTCTATTTTTCATTTGATTTTTTATGCAGAATCGTCGTTTCTGACTGACGTCATACTTCGATAGTGTTGCGGTACACCGTGCAATTTATTTGCCAATGTTGAAGTTGAAGTGTCAGTGAACAAAATATATGTAGGCGGTAGGCAATCCGATTATTTCCTGTAAATCTATTAAATCAAACGATAAGCATCCGACATTTAACCATATTTAACGGCCTTCAACTTTCTACCAAACAAGAAAAGCAATCTGTTCACTGCATAAAGGCTTAAAGCTCATCACATCCGTTTAAATATTCACTCTGGATCTATTTTCCAACGATAAAGTTCTGTTCGGTTGAAACA